>LPNX010637650.1:331492-367328 GCA_001517045.1 Pseudotsuga menziesii | reverse complement strand
GATGATGAGGATGATGATGATGATGTTCATGATGAAGATGGTGATGATGATGATGAGGATGATGATGATGTTCATGATGTTAGTGATGATGATGATGATGATGATGATGATGTTGATGGTGATGATGATGAGGATGATGATGATGATGTTCACGATGTTGATGGCGATGATGAATGATGATGATGATGATGACGATGATGAAGGTGATGATGATGATGATGATGATGATGAATGATGAGGATGAGGATGAGGATGAGGACGAGGATGAGGATGATGATGATGATGTTCATGATGTTGACGGTGATGATGATGATGATGATGATGATGATGAAGGTGATGATGTTCATGATGTTGATGGTGATGATGATGAGGATGATGATGAGGATGATGATGATGATGTTCATGATGTTGACGGTGATGATGATGATGATGATGATGATGATGATGATGATGAAGGTGATGATGATGATGATGTTCATGATGAAGATGGTGATGATGATGATGATGTTCATGATGTTCGTGATGAGGATGATGATGATGATTATGATGTTGATGGTGATGATGATGAGGATGATGATGATGATGTTCACGATGTTTATGGCGATGATGAATGATGATGATGACGATGACAATGATGAAGGTGATGATGATGATGATGATGATGAATGATGAAGATGAGGATGAGGATGAGGATGAGGATGTTCATGATGAAGATGGTGATGATGATGATGATGTTCATGCTGTTCGTGATGAGGATGATGATGATGATGATGATGATGTTCATGGTGATGATGATGAGGATGATGATGATGATGTTCACGATGTTGATGGCGATGATGATGATGATGATGATGATGATGAATGATGAGGATGAGGATGAGGATGAGGATGAGGATGATGATGTTCATGATGTTGACGGTGATGATGATCATGATGATCATGATGATGAAGGTGATGATGATAATGAGGATGATGATGATGGTATTCATGATGATGACGGTGATGATGAGGATGAGGATGTTCACGATGATGAAGGTGATGATGATGATGTTCATGAAATTGATGGTGCGGATGATGATGATGAATGATGACGATGTTCATGATGTTGATAGTGAGGATGATGATGATGATGTTCATGATGTTGATGGTGATGACTGATGATGGTGATGGTGATGAGGATGATGATGATGAAGGTGATGTTCATGGTGAGGATGATGATGATGTTCATGATGTTGATCGTGATGATGATGATGATGTTCATGACATTGATGGTGATGATGATGAGGGGGATGATGATGATGATGTTCATGATGTTGATGTCGATGGTGATGGTGAGGATGATGATGATGATATTCATGATGTTGATGGTGATGATGATGATGTTGACGATGTTGATGGTGATGATGATGATCATGTTGATGATGATGATGATGGTGTTCAAGGTGATGATGAGGATGAGGATGAGGACGACGATGAGGAAGGTGATGATGATGTTCATGATGTTGATGGTGATGATGATGAGGATGATGGTGATGATGATGATGACGATGTTGATGATGTTGATGGTGATGATGATGATGATGAGGATGACGATGATGATGATGGTGATGATGATGATGAGGATGGTGATGATGATGTTCATGATGATGATGGTGATGATGATGATGAGGATGTTCACGATGATGATGAGGATGATGATGATGATGACGATGATGACTGATGATGATGATGATGATGATGATGATGATGATGATGATGAATGATGAATGAATGATGATGATGAGGATGATGATGATGATGTTCACGATGTTGATGGTGATGATGAATGATGATGAATGTTGATGATGATGATGAAGGTGATGATGATGATGAGGATGGGGATGATGATGTTCATGATGACGATGGTGATGATGATGATGAGGATGTTCATGATGATGACGGTGATGAGGAAGATGTTCGTGAAATTGATGGTGCGGATGATGATGATGATGATGATGAATGATGTATGAATGATGATGATGAGGATGATGATGATGATGTTCATGATGTTGATGGTGATGATTATGATAAGGATGATGAAGGTGATGATGATGGTGATGATGATGACTGACGACAATGGTGATAATGTTGTTGTTGATGATGATGATGATGGAAATGATGGAAATGGTGATGATGATGATGACGACGATGGTGATGATGAAGGTGATGATGGTGAAGATGATGATGATGAAGATGGACATGATGAAGATGATAATGATGATCATGGCGATGTTGATGATGATAATGATGGTGATGGTGATGTTGATGATGAGGAAGGTGATGATGATGATGATGAATTATTTCACTACAAGAGGGATTTATTATTTGTGTATCATATAAAGCACCCGTGGGAGCATCAGATGTCGCCATTGAAGGAGCTAAGGTTTCCACTATTGGCATGATACTGGAGACATGATGCATTGGAAAATGTAGCAGGTCATTAGGGCTATGGAAGAGGTTGCAGTAGGTCACTAGTCGAAATCCCTAGGCATCATTATGTACCAAATCCCTCTCTCCATCACCAATCAGTGTACAATTAGTAACTAGTTTAATACTAATACTTCTAGTAGTAATAGTATACACACATTCTATATCATTTGTGTGATACCAATTGATGTATTTTAGATTAATGAACCTACAAACCTTATGTTATATGTGGAGTGTACACCAACTTGAAGAATAGAAGCATTATGATCCCAAGCATTATGTCAAAATTATGTTGGCGCTATTTTTTGGTTTCACATATCGTGCACGCGATTTGTATGAATATAACGCGCTTGCGTTTTGTGTTTATATAACGCGCACGCGTTTTGTAGTGTTAAATCGCGCGTGCGTATTGTTAAATTCAAATTTTTATTCCCTCCAAATGATAAAGCCGAGCCTCCACCCATGCTTTCATGGAATTCCTATTCCTATGTGTCTGCTTTGTACTTTGCTTTGGATTAACATGCCTGTGCCTTGGAGTATGATAAACCATGGCAAATTCAACATTATATCCATATTTTCAATATGCTCGTGTTTAACGGTTCGTCTGATTGTGCTGCACACCTCCATTTTTTATGAGATTTTAGAAACAGATATGGTTTTTTTTGCAGATTCTAAATATGTAAATTTTAACAAGAATACATAATTTTTTCTATTTTTTCTTATTTATCTTCTGTCATCACTCCTCAACTCAAAAAACACACTGTTAGTGTTTCTCCTATAAATTTTTCAATTCTTGATCAATTGAAACAAAAATTGTATGGTGCACAAGTAGACACTAACCTCTACGTTCTATCAAAACCCCATTTCATGATTTTTTCATTAAGACCTTCAAAGGCTGCACCCACAAAACACGTACCATTTTCGAGGTTTTCTCACTTAGACAATTATAAAAATATTATAAAATTACTAATTTAATTTTCAAAAAATAACGCCGCACTAGTGCTATGGGTTCTCTACATGGATGTCAATTTTTGTAGCTTGATTCGATCATTTAGGCCCTCAAAGGCTACACCCACAAAAGCATATACCTTATAATTTCCCTGAAAAATAAAAAGTGCCTGTTAGGAAAAATGAAATTTGACATAGCTATGCAAATTTTCAATACATAAAAGTTATATATTCGGAAAGGTGATTCAATTTCCTACATTTCATGTTTTTTACTCAATGCAAGATATTTTGCATAAGTATCTCAAAAAATCCAAGTAAGTTGAGGGATGCCTGATTTTTCAGGTTTCTATTGCATCTAACGTGCACAAAAAGGTCCCTCATCTTCTTGCACACACCCCTATTTCATAGGTGGGAACAAGGAAATTTATACACTTTGAGAATTGAGAATTGACTCTTTGATTGCAATAACGTTTTTTATTCTCAAGTAAAATGATTGTGTTCTTCGTCATTTACCTTTCTTGGAGTTGCACATTCAAAATATTATTTTCTTTCATGGTGTCATGGGTGAAATAAAAATAAATTTGAGGATGTATCTCACAAGACTATCAGTTAAGTTAGTTAGGGGTCAAGTTTTTGCATTTCCTATTCATTAAATAATTACTATGAAGCATTAAGAACTAGAAGAATCGTACATTTTCTTTTTCAGAGATAAAGAAGAAATGAAGTGAGGTGATCCCCTCCAATTGAAAATTATGGATTATGGAAGAAAAATGTGCAAACAAACATGTGTCCTTGGTAGTGAAGCTCTTTATGATTTTGTTGCTTGGGTTAAGTGGAATGTTTATATGTCTTTTAAATGTTGATAATAGGATCTCAAACAATAGATCAAGACATGATTTTCCTTTACAGAACAGAGCAACTTCAGTAACATGTCATCATAAAAATGACCGTAGCATTCTTGTTCATTACCATCAACCATATTTTTCTACTGCATTGAGACAGGGCACTACTGCCACAACTCTAGATGCAGTTGGAAGGTAACTCCTTGTCTTTGTTTATGGTTGTGTTTGATAGTGTTTTAAGGTATTGGTCATTTCACATGAATCTAATATTATTTTCAAGCTATTTCTGGCATCTTTTTAGAAAGAAACATAGATTTGATATTCTTATTTTTCTTGGAAGTTGAAATATATTTCAATATAATAGATAAAACACTCCCCTTGAAATTTATACAACAAACCCAATGATTAGAAACCAATCCATAAGTGAGATAGACGAATTACTTCACCAAATTGGCTTGTTAAACACTTTTAAAAATCTCATTCTTTTCTAATCTAGAATTTTTATAAAGCCATATTAGATTTTATAACTTTGTAGATGTATCAAATATGTCCACCACATTTTTGAAAATTTCATTGGTGTCTAGCTTAAGGTTTTTAAGATTTGCATGTTTATAATGATAAGTTAGTTACATTTTGTGAACCATGTTAATATTTTTTCGCATATTGTGATTTCATATTTTGAGTATTTTACCATGAGACATATATCTATACAAAAGAAAAAAGTTTCTAAACCAAAATCTAGTAATAATGTTCCTACTATCCTAGGAAATGCTAGTGTTATTCTGCAAGAAAGGCATCAAATTGATTGAGTTCATTACCTATTGGAGTTTCTAAGTCACAATATGAAATTTAGTTGGTTAATGTACTACCTATATTATGAAATTAACTTTGTCAATTTCAAGCCTTTATTGGAAGTAGATATGATTATTGGTTAATCTTATCCATAGTATTCAAAGACAACCTCATCTATATTCCATAAAAGATCTTCTTGAATCTTCCTTATATCTTGAGAGTCCCTCTATGTTAGGTTCAATATTGTTCCCATCAATAACACACGGAGACAAATCATTGTATCCTAAAACGACATTCCAATTATAAACTATGTTTATAGGAATATGTGTTAGAATAGTGTTCCATCCTTGGATGTCATATCTATTATTATTTTCTATGGTCGTTGCTATTGTTTTTTCATAAATTTCCAAAGCTCCATGAGGATTGTTGCACAATACAAGGAAAGAGAATGGATTAGCACTACTTCTCCAAATTATTCACTTCCAACAAAATTATCCTAGAAACATTACTCCTCACACTACTAATACTAGGTTCCTTATCTCTTGCTTCTAGCCTCTATATGACTCCAATAACAAGATGCTTCGTGAACACATATCCAATGCTAGATCACTCAAATAGCGTAGATACATTATATCTAGTGAAACCAAAGGAATATGTAAGGAGCTTGCTTTAAATAATATTAAAAGCACTTAATATAAAATTGATTATAAATATTACCACAAACATTTAACTAAATTAGCATAAACTCATGTCATGATACAAAGAATGATCAAACTCTTGTAACTTTTTTTGTACTTATTTTCATCAAGGACTAGTATATTTAATAAGAAAATCCAGTGTATATAATCCTTTCATGTTATGATCTATGCGTTGAGTTGACCAAAAGAGAGAATTATCATATAAATTTGGATTTCTACATGCCTTTGTATAGGGAATATGGATTGCAAGCAATGGATTCTACAAGTGAAGATAGTAGGCATTGTGCAGTTTGTTTTGAATGCAATTGTATTGTTATTATTGTTACGACTAAAGGTAATGTTTCTGCTTAATATTTCCAAATTCTTATTAATGTCCAGAAATGCATGTCATTTTCTAGTTACATTTATATTACATCAGTGTTCTCTCGTGTGTGAATTATACAAATAATTTTGATCAAGTATTTAGTTAAATGGTATTTTATATGGTTCTTGTTTGCTCTAGACTTGAATTTTTCAATCTTGTAGACATGCTTGTAATGCATGATAAGAATAAAACAGGGAATTAACTTCAATCAAATAAATTCCATTTTTTGAGGGAGGGACATGCATCATGGTGGTCTTCTAAGGTTGTTGATTGGGGAATTGTTTTTCTAATGTTCCACCATTTTATTGGACATGGGGATGCATGAACGTGGGAATTCTTTTGAGGTACATGTAGATACATTCCTAAAATTTTAGGGAGAATCACAAGGGAATTCAAGGTCTCCAATGTAGTAGAATCCACCCGAAATACAAAAAAATTAAATATATGAAAAAATAAGCGATTCCTATTCATTAAAAAAAATGAAATTTATATGAATCATAAATATTAGAGAAATAATGACATGTTGGCAATCATGAATCATCATGTAGTAAATATTAATAAGAGAATCAATCATCATTGCAATCTCATAAACATGGTGACGTTCTTATTCATTTCAAACATGGTGATTGATATCTAGGATTAGCTAAGAGACATGTTTGTTACCTGAGTCTCTATGCTTGATATTTTGGGTTCAATACCATACACAACTTAATTGTCTCCCATTTCTACATTATTACATTGGTTACTTCTCATCCTTCTAACAATCTCAGGATTTCCCTTGAATTCCTTTGGCAAAACTGCTTTTATACCATTTTAATCCATAATCACTCAACCAATGGCTAACATGATTCACCAACATGGATCTTTCAAATTGAAATTTCAATTGACTACTCTTTTTCATTTCCTTAGCTGTTGTATAATTCGGTCACTACGAATTTAATTGCAAATAACTCGATGAGAGATAAAAAACACATACAAAAGCAGACACATATATTTACCTTGGAGAATCCAATATAGTATAACTCCAACACTGAAGATGGTTTTCTTGGTTCTTTATTGAATTTTAGTTAGTCCAGATTACAAAGGGCTCTTAAAGAGCTTCAACACTGTGCATTAGACTCTAGGTTGTTATCAATGTTGATTACATCCTCTATTTTAATTCTGTTAGCACCAAAAATGAGCCCAAGGTTGCGGAGAGGCCTGCCTCTGGGTAACAGCAAAACCGCTTTTGAAGAGAGAACTGGCCTTCTACTCTTCCGAGAGGGATCTCTCACTAAATGTATGACAGTGTCCAGATATATATGTATACAAATGGAAACTATAAATCGCTTATGAAATTGGTTGAAACAAAATACAACATCATTGGGTGATGGAGTCAAGATATACAACAAAAATAATCAGAACTTCAATGCAAACGTTTTCAACACAAGGGTAAGGTAGCCATTTGATTATGGTCATTCATATTTGTCTGGTGAGAAGGAGGAACATGAACAAACCATTAATGCAGAGCATTGTGAGAAATGAATTCTACATTAACTTGGGAAGAAGCTTTTGGTGGATACCTAAAACAACAGACGGAGCGTAGCGAGTACGAATTTCGAGCCGTTATACCCTAAGTCTCAGATATGAATGAAAAACAGAATGAAAAAGGTAAACTAGAACAACATTCACATAAGAAAGAAATAACAGACTATAAGTGCGAACAACACAGGAATCCTTGTGTGAAAAAACGCCGATCTAGTCTCTGCGATTATATTAAAAATTTCTTGAAAAACATACACAACAAAAGATTACAATGGTTTCAACCTCTTCTCCCTTTTCGAGAGGTATATTTATAGCGTTTCCATCTTTCCCAAACCGACATTTGGGAATCAAAATTGCTTACAATAAAGGGCGTGTTCTAACAGTTTCTTATGTGTCATTCTGATGCAGCTCGTATGAACGACCAGACAATGATATATGGAGCGTGGGATGAAGAGGCATAAGAGTTTCCCATACCCCCACCTGGCTGATGCTGACTGTACAGACCCGTCGGAGAGAACTGACCGTTGGGGCGAGCACACGACATCTGGAAAATCTCTTGTGGCACTGGCACCACCACTTCTACTGGGGTGGTGCGAGCTGGATGGCCCCATAGTGGCGGATGGTTTTCCACATGTCAGGACTAGGGAGTGGCGCAACACCCATGTCATAAGCTTGCGCTCGGAGCTCCATTGCTTTCGAGTATGAAGTCATAGGGACCTTGGGTCACGTGGTTTTAAAGTCAAACCATAACTCAAAATCACTGACCAACTTGTCAAAGATGACCTTCCCTGATAACGCTTGTTCCATATCTTTGAATTTTATGTGGTTTGACTGGCAGTCGAACAGGAAATCCTTGTATTGCTTCTGAAATAGTAAAGGACCTCTCTCTTCCTAGAAAAAGGGGATTCCTTTGTTCGTCAATGTCTTGAACATCCGGAGGATCTCTCGGAGTTTGTGGTTAGTGACGTCTATTTGGGCCTGCACCGTCTCCATCATCATGTGTTTAGTTACCACCTTTCAGGCTCCAGAGATAACCATGACCCATTTTTGAAGACCGAGACTGTTAGAGGCTTGGTATGACAAGGAGCTTAGATAAGTTATGGCCCATTCTGCAATCTCTAAAGGTCTCTTATTGATTTCAACTTCTACTTCCTAGACATGTTTTTTGGTTTCCTCAACAGCTAATCCTAGGTCTGTAATAACATTAAGATAGGGTTGGAACTTGTCAGCTTCCATGATAATCTGGTCCCATATCAGATGCTTCACGCCTTACAGTGTAAGTTTTTCGGTCACTTGCTATCTCAACTTACCGTTTTGTTGGGTCAATTCTCAGAATTTTTCTTCAGCCTGTTCTCGACCTTGTTTCTCTTTAACTCTTTCTTTTTCTAACTCTTCAATTTGCTGCTTTAATTTGATGAGTTCAATATCCTTTAGGCCTATCTGTGGCATTTCCTTAGAGAGAGAGTTGGTGTCTACTTCTTCAACCGCACTCGTGGGTTGGATTGCCTTCTCTACGTTCTTGCTCTGGAGCTCACTTTCCTTTGTTGCTAGTCTAACTTTTAACTTTGTCTCGCTATTCCTCAGAAGTTGGACATCAGCTTCCCATTTCATCTCCTTTTCCTCAAGCCTCAACATCTTAGCTTGGTTGTTAGCAAGCTTGGAATTCAGTGTCTCTTTCTCGTTTTCAAATTCGGCCAATTCATATGCTCGAGCAAGCTGAGAGCTAGGGATTCTTACCCTCTTTTTCAAAGCCTGTATCTCTTTGTCTTTGTCATTGAGCAATTTCTGGACCATGCTTCGTTTCTGTCCACCTTCCTCCATCAGTATAGCTTCCTTCTGTAAACTATTGATCTGGGCTTTAAGTGCTTTGACCTATGCTCTCTCTTTTCTTAACAGATTAGAAGTTCTAGCCTTACCTTCCTCCGACTTGGACAATTGTATGCTAGCTTTCAGCAGTCTGTTATTCAGTATGCCTCCGATCTCTTTTCTTAGATGTATAACATCGGAATTGGGAAAGTTTGAAAGGTTTACATTGACCTCGGTCACCTTGCTCCCTTTTTCCAACGCTAAGCTGAAGGTATCAGTGACATGATCCCGTACAGCTTTCAACGCCACATTGGACTGAATAAACCATGAAGCTTCATGGTACAATTCTATTGTCTTCTCAAAGGTTTGGTCAGCTTTATCTCAGTAAGACTTCATCCACTCTTCTTTGGATGCTTGTCCACTTTGCCCTTTGAATACATACTCTTGTATCTGCAGTTTGGCCATCTTGGGCTCCACTTGCTGCTGTATTTTTATTACCTTCTTCTTCTTTTCCTGTCCATTTTTAGCCTGTACCAATTTCTGTTCGAGCTCTAATTTCAACCTTTTGGGCATGCTGGCAGTGTCCCCTTCTTCAGTGTCCATGGCCTCAATACCCCCTCTCTTCATCGAACTCGTCGAGTAACTAACTAGCGATGAGTATCCACCCGCAATCACGACCACAGTAGCCATATCCTCCTGGGGGGAATTTGTTCCAAGTAACTATGAACCAGTGTCCTGTTCAGTGCTGGTATCCATTGCGACAGTACTGGGGAAATCGTCCCAATTCGGTTTTTCTCTTCGGTTTTTTTGTGAGTCCATGCACCTCCGAGTGCTCAAAGGGCCGACATTTGTGGGCCATTCTCCTCTTGGAGATAACCTAATGAGGGTCATATTTTATTGCTTGGTCTTGAGGAAACCCCATGTCTTTGAGAAATTTGGAGACCAAAGGCAATGCAGCTCTGTTTTTTACTGTATATGGTCCTAATCTCTAAGGAAAGACCACATTCGAACACTTTTTGAAGTTCAAGAAGTGTTCTTCTTCAATCGTGAGTTTTTTTCAGATTAACTCCAAATAGAAGATCTTGGGTGTCAAGAAAGCTGGCAGGATGTATGTTGAATGCACAAATCCGTACATTCTTATGGTTGTCCCAAACTCTGAGAGGAACCAGTCTCCTATCCTCTTGCCTTTTTATAATTGCAACATTTGCCTCATTTCAGGAAACACGCTAGGCAGTCTTTCCTGGAAAAAGACTTCATATATGTCGGCCATCAGCTGGTTCATGAATTTACTATAGTTAGTGGCCATTTCAGTAGTGACTGCCAATTCTGATAGCTGCACATCTTCATCATTGTGGGCTATGAACATCCTCAGCAGAAAGGATTGGAACCTAAACGTTCTAGAATCGTGGAAGTTTGTTAACTGAGAATGGATGTTCTTGGCTAAGAACTCATCAAATATAAGGTGAAAAGACTGATTTGACTATCCGGGCAATTTAGGTTCGGTTGAGAAAGTATCTAAAATGAATAAAAGACTCAACAATGACTCTGGGATGTATGTGTCAGTATCTAAACCTAAGAACTGACTGGTCATGTTTATACACCACTGAGTCTCTTCATTGAATTGGCCAAGGTCAATAGGGTAAGATAGGTTGATGGGTTCACTATCATGTTTAGAATAGGATTTCAGGAAATCTTCCTTACTCCTAGTAGGAGACTCTCTAAAGCAGCGAATAATATCTTCTTCTTGGTAGTTTTGGGTATGTTGGGCGAATTCTCCGAGGACACCCAGGGTTTTGCGGACAGTAGGGGCTTTGACAGGGCAGATAATTTTGGACTGGGACTTATCCATGATGACTCCTTCAGTGACAGAGAAATTCTCTGCACACCACTGGACAAATTCAGGGCACTAGGGGGTTGGGATGACAGAGAAAAAATGAAGGAAAGACTTAAAAACATTGCAGGTATCAATGCCTCGGTTCTTACGTTCTTCCAACTTGCCCCTGGCGGTTTCGATAGTTCCCCCCACCAGGAAGGTATCGTAAACCTCAGAGTTTGCATCAAACAGATGCTCTTCCATATTCTGACCTGATGCCTCTGGTTCTATATCGTCTCTTACCTCCACTACTTCCATTGAGACAATTTCCAAATAATGTTGAAAGAGTGTCAAGGGCCTACCTTGTCCCGTAGCGTGGTCCCCTGGCTGGTCCAGGCTGGCGCTTTGGATGTGATTTAGGTATTTGATAGCTTTGAGGTTTCAAGAAAAAACAAATCTTTGCAACTTCATGTGGGCCTTTATAGTTTTTTACATGTCATAGCTCTCACATATGTCCCAAGCGGTTTGCACCGTGGATTCACCCTTTGTATTCTCAGGCCGTAGATCTGTGGTTTCCTGTTCCCACATGTGTTTTTATTTTGTGTGCATGCTACCTAGCCACTGATTGGGACCAACTTCTTCCGTGACCATCGATTTAAGCAGGCCCCACCCTTTTTCGCGTAGCGGAGTTTTGGTTTCCACCTGTGCTATTTCGGATTATGAAATGAATTTTAGCCATTGATCTACCTCTATTCACACCAGCACCATTGATCAAAATGGCCCGTACTGCTTTTCGTAATCTGTGTTTGCACCCTACTCCTTGCAAGTTCGGGATGTGAAATAGTTCACCTCTATAGATCTTTCGGGCTCCAATCTTGATCGTTTGATGTGTCCGATCTTTAACCCGTTTCGCAAGGCTGGGGAGTGGCTTTTGGTTGGGTGATTTCACCGTGTGAAAATATCTGACACCGTTGATCTACCTCTTGGCTATTTTCACTCGTCGATCGGTAACCCTCTTTAATGCATCCAATACTTCCTTTAGCCCGATTTTCCTGATCTTTGAATTATCCTGCTGCTGAGCGCCACCCTGCATGAGCCATCAACTTCCCTTTGCTGCATATTTTCCATTTCTCGACACGATCATAGAACACGAGAAACACCCATGCCCATAATTTTAATTGGGTGTTAACAACTGGCTCCACAAGGGATGCTATCCTCCCAGTGAGGTAGCAAAGAACCCCCCCCTATAGACCAAGTGCCGAAACCATTAAAAACCTCATATAACCTAACTGTCTGAAATAAGAAAGTGAATTTTAAAGGATGGTTACCTCTTCTGATCTTAGGGCCTTCTCCGCAGGCTTCAAATCTTCTGATTCACCACCAATGTTGACTGAAAAATGAAACTTATTTACACTATGATACATGGGCCTTATTCCCCTTATTCCATGTAGTGTTTCAGGAACCTCCCATTCATTGTGCCCCCTTCATACTGCGACCCATTTGGATACTCTAAAATGAAGGTGTTGTCTCCTCTGTGAGTAGCAATGAGGTAAGGACCTACCCATAAATGGTCGAACTTCCCATGTTTCCCTTTATCTTCATGGGGGGCATCCTATTTTAGCACCAAGTCACTAGCTTGGAACACATCTTCCTTTATTTTTCTGTTGAAGGTATTCTTCATCTTTTCCTGGTGCACTTGGACCTTATCATAAGCTCTATCCCTCAATTCATTAAGCTCAATGATTTGGTTGATTCTCCTTTGAATGGGATTCATCTCATCTAGCGGGTCTCACAGTAATTTCATGACTGGGACACCTAGAGAGGTAGGGGAAATTACTTCAGCTCCATAAACTAACTGGAATGGCGACATGCCGATAGCTCTCTTGGTACTAATTCTGTCGACCCACAAGGAATACTTCAACTTGGTGTGCCAAGCTTTCTTGTTATCTTCTAATAACTTCTTAATAATCCTTACAAGGCTCTTATTAGAAGATTCGGCCAATCCATTCCCATGTGGTTAATAAGCAGTGGAGTGATTCAGGCTTATATGGTATTTATGGCAAAATTTTATCATCTTCTAAGATTTAAATGTAGAGGCATTATCAGTCATGATTCTCTTCGGGTAGTCGAACCTCACCAGGATATTGTTCCCTATGAAATCCATTATTACTTCCTCTGTAGCTCTCTGAGAGGCTATAGCCTCGATCCATTTTCTGAAGTAATATGTGGTAGTCATGATCCACTTGTGCTGTCCAGAGGAGTTTGGACTTATCTCATCGATGAAGTACAACCCCTACTGTTGGAATAGAGCCTCCACTGATATGGGGTTGAGAGGGAAAGACACCACCTTCCTCCTTCCTTCAAAGATCTGGCACTAGTAACATTTCATGTTTTCCTTGTAAACATCTGAGAAAAATGAAGGCCAATAAAATCATGCCCTCAGGATCTTGTTTGCGGTGACCTTCCAGGAATGATGACCCCCATAGTTCCCTTCATAAAATTCCTTCGTCATGCGCCGAGATTCGTCTTCCAAAAGAAAATTCAGCAATCTTCCCCCCACGGTCCTTCTAGTAGAGGTATTGTTCTATGATGCAAAATTTTGCAGCTTTCAGTTTGATGGATCTGTCTCGGGTTTTGCTCAGACTAGCAGGGGGTTGTAAATTCTGCAATACAAACACAACGTCAGCATACCAAGGGGATGTAGAGAAGGATGGTTTCACCTACATCTCGGACTCTTCTGGACCAAACTGACAGGAAATAAAATTTAGTTGCAAAGAGTCGCAGTGAGATTCTGTCATCATCTTAGCCAATCCATGCCCTTTTACCAGCTTTGTGGGATTGATTTCTATGTCGTACTCAAAGAGTACTGCAACCCATTTGGCTCTCTTTCCTTCTGGGTCCAGTTGTGTCAATATGCTCTTCACAAAACTGCATGGTACAAAGGCGATGATGTGGGAATGGAGGATATATATCGTGAAATCTTTCAAAGCTTTGACCAAGGCGTATGCTTGTTTTTCCATTATGTTGTACCTCAACTCCCTGTCCCTCAATATTTTACTGAAAAACGCTATAGGATGTTCCTCACCTTGATCATTCTTCTGTAGCAACACTGCTGCTACAGTGTGTTCTGAAGCATAAGAGAATGCCAAAAAATCTTTTTCAAAAGCTAGGCTGATCAACACAGGAGCCTCTGAAATAGCTTGTTTTATATCTTTGAAGGCTTTCTTGGCCCCGATTGTCCATTTAACTTCATGGTCCTTCCTTAGCATGCCGGTAATGTCCATTAGGATTTCGGGAAAGCTAGGGATGAATCTTATTAAGAAGTTGACCTGACCGAAGAAGGATTGGACTTCTTTCTTGCTCCACGGTTCTTCAACCTTCAAGATGCCTTTTACTTTGTTTGGATCGATCCTGATCCCTTCCTTTGAGATGATGTGTCCAAGCAGTTTCCCCTCTTCTAGGGTGAAATTTGACTTCCTGGGGTTGAAGGAGATGCCATACCTTCTACATTTAATGAAGACCCTTTCCAAATTCCTAATATGGTCTTTAGCCCATCTGGAGTACATTGTAATGTCGTCCATGTATATCACCACAAATTTTTCAAAGATACCTTGTTCAAATTCCTGATACCTTGTTCAAAGATACCTTGTTCAAAGGGAAAAGGATAATTATCTTTCAAAGATACCTTGTTCAAATTCCTGAAATCCACACACAGCCGTATTTCTCTGTTCTTTTTTCGAATGGGAACTAAATTGGCCACCCATTTGGAAAACCTCAGAGTTACTATTACCTTTGCATCGAACCACCTCTTCACTTCCTTCTCAATGATGGGTACTAGCTTTGGATTGATCCTCCAGAGCTTTTTCCTGAAAGGTTTCTCTCTGGGTTTAATTGGAATGGTGTGCTAGATGATGGAGGTGTCAGTTTCTTTGAGATATTCATAGCTCCATGCAAACACATCCGTGTATTTCTTCATCAACTTCAAATACTCATTTTTCTCTTCATCGGGAAAATTCTTGCACAACTTCATAGTCTTTAGGTCTTCTTTAGTGCTGATATTTACATCTTCTATAGCATTTGTGGTGGGTTCAACTTTAGGCTCTTTAGCTGCATCATTCTGGTCGAACAGAGACTCTAAAGGTATCAGGCCTTTGGGGATATGGTTGCTTTTTAATTGGACTATATCCTTGCCTCCCAAGTAGTTTTCTAGTTTTCTCGTGCCAAAATATTCCTCTCCTTCCCCTTCATCATATAAGAGGTTTATAGGGTCGGAGCTGCATTCATCAATGTGAGTATTCACAAACTCGCTAGACATCTCCAAAAATATTTTGATCTGCATATCGTCTTCGAAGACCTGCCAGTGTTTGGTGTTGTCTGGTATGGAAGGTCTATTTATAATATCCACCTTATATTTCTTCTTTCGCGCCGCTGGAGCCTCACACTTCCCCACTGCAGTCGCCAGAGAATCCTCCACCGTGTTTTCATCTCTGGGAATCACTTGGACTGTGTGTTCGGTGAAGAAATTCCCGAACATGTCCCACACCTCATTCTGGTAGGCTCTCGTTCTTGGATGCTTAGTTTGATAAATATTATTCTCTTGATTTATTACAAGTTCTGAGTCTCCAAAAATTTGGGCCCTTTTCATGCCTACACCTTTCAGTGCATGTAAGCCCAGCAACAAGGCCTTATATTCTGCTACATTGTTAGAGCATTCAAAAATTAACTTGTAAGAATGAACTTTGTCTTCTTTAGTGGGGGATATAATATACACACCTGTGCCAGCACATGCTTTAGACATAGAGCCGTCAAAATACATCTTCCACAATCCTTCATCTTTCTAACTTTCTTCCTCGGCTTTCAGCTCGCCTGCTACTACTTCATTTTTTTGTGGTCCGGCGATTTTGGATTTGCAAGGAAGTTCATGTTTGAAGAAGATAGAGGAACCCAAATCTACGTCGACGACGTAGATGTGATGGATGTCGGGATGAGCCTGACTGCTCACTATGTAAGGAAACCTATTCTCACTGTATAATCTTTTGCTTTCGTTTCGAACAGGAATGGTAGCATAAGTCATGTCCATCTACAGGATGCCTTTCAGCTTCAAGGTCCAGGATCTTGACAACAGAATACCAAATTTGGGTGGAATGTCGTCCACAATGACGTCCATGACCACAACCTTAGAAGGGAGCTTGTTTAAAGAAACCACCATGTCTTTGATTAGTCCCCAACATTTCACTCTTTTAGAATCAAAAGAATACAATTCTTTGTAAGGCCTAGTAATCTCCAACCCCAAGCTTTCCACCACTCCTTTCAGCATTAGGTTGTGCGAGGCCCCTGAATCCAGAATGACATTGTGTAACACCATATCATGTATGTTCAGGCTCATGTAAAAGGGGGGTACCTACTCATCTTCACTGTCTACGCTGTCAATTTTAGACCCTAGAACGATGGTAGGGTTGTCTTCGGTCAGCTCCAAGATATCAGGGTGATCTTCCCCTTGGTTCACAATCATATGCGTGATAGTATCCCTGTATTCCTGATTTCTCAGCAATTCGTTGAAAGGAATTGAGATTTTCAGTTTAGCCAACTCATTCTGGAGGTCAAACGTGGGGAGATTCCACTGGTTCCACCCTTTTTACATTACTGCTTTCCCTTATCACGTTTATAGGATCCATTGGCCCTTTCTGCTTGTCATTTTATTTCCTGGGACTGGTATCACTACTAGACGGTTGGTCTGGGTTTAACCCTCCTTTAGGTACAACAACATCTCCAGTATAGTTGCCACCTTTATTTTGTATAACCACATCTTTATTTCTCAGTTTGATCTTCCAGACGTCGTCAATAGCATGCATATAGCCTTTATGATACTGATCCAATTCCTCGGTCATGATTTTTCCATCTACTTGAGTGAACACATCATGTTCCTCTTCGGTCAAGTAAATATCAGATTCCAGGTCACCAAAATGATGGATATGATCTTCGGCGGATTCAGCTTCATCTTCAGCAGCCACATAGTTCTCAGGGAAAGGAGGTATGATAGGCTACTCTTCAGGATTTCTTGGATTCCTCAGATCCCTTGGTCTATTGGGTTGGAGTGGAGGAGGGGCCGACTGCCTAAAATTAGGATTCCTTATCTGAGGATCGTTCAATTCCCTATTCACTGGCCTGGTTTCTACCATTATCCTGTCCATGAACTTTTCCATAGTTTTGAGCATCAGCTCAAATTTCACATCAATGGATGAAGAAGCGGAGGTAGAGGGATGTATCTCTTCTCGACCTTTCCTCCTGTCAATATCCTCCCTGTATTTGATTTTCCCACATGCCATCATATTGGATTCTACCTCTAGGGTGTCAGTGAACATGGCCGGGAGGGTGTTGGACTTTCTTTCTCTTAACAGTAAAGCAAAGTCATTGTCAAAGGCGTCTGCATAATGGAGTTTAGCTGCCCCAGGCGAAGGTTTGATATCGGTAGGTATCAAGTTGTAAACCCACATGAATCGGCTAGAAAATTCATGGATGGATACAAAACCTCCCTTCTTGAGATTATTATATTGGGACAAAACTTGTAGGGGGATTTGTTTGTCGTCCCATTGTTCTAGAAATATGGTCTGAAAACCGGTGAAGCTGTGGATAGACCTAGGCGACAAATCTTTATACCATTTCTTGGCCTTCCTAGACAAACTTTGAGCGAATAATTGCATCTTGACATCTTCATCATCTACCTCCTCAAGGTCTATAAAGTCATCAAACTTATCTACATGGTACCTTGCCGAAACATTTCCCTCCCTGTCATAGAGTGTAATCCTCTGGGCATAATTCATGGGGAGGTCATGCAGGACCAGAGGTAAGGCTAACAGGGAAAATATTGCAGCCGCCATTGAGGTGGGTCCATTAGGAATAGACAGAAGATTGGGAACTTGAGTGTTTTGAAAGATAGAGGATATCCATTTAGATTTGGGCAGGGTTTCTAGGTTTAGCCACAAAGAATCAAGCAGATAGGATTGCAGCGTATTAGGACCTACACAAGCCTTTCTTAGATCGGGCTCAGACTTAGATTTGGATAGCAATCTTTCAACTCCAACATTGCCCTAGATTTGGATAGAAATCTTTGCACATCTTCATCATTGTGGGCTATGAACATCCTCAGCAAAAAGGATTGGAACCTGAACGTTCTGGCATCGTGGAAGTTCGTTAACTCAGAACGGATGTTCTCGGCTAAGAACTCATCAAATTTAAGGCAACAAGACTGACTTGACTGTCTGTGAAATTCACGTTCGGTCGGGCTGGTATCTAAAATGAATAAAAGACTCAACAATGACTCTGGGACGTATGCGTTGGTATCTAAACCTAAGAACTGACTGGTCAAGGTTATACACCACTGAGTTTCTTCGTTGAATTGGCCAAGGTCAATAGGGTAAGATAGGTTCATAGGTTCACTATCAGGTTTAGAACAAGATTTCATGAAAGCTTCCTTACTCTCAGTAGGAGACTCTCTAAAGCAGTGAATAATATCTTCTTCTCGGTAGTTTTGGGTCTGTTGGACGAATTCGTCGGGGACACCCATGGTTTTGTAGACGGTAGGGGCTTTGACAGGGTAGAGAATTTTGGACTGGGACTTATTGATGATGACTCCTTCGGTGATAGAGAAATTATCTGTGCACCACTCAGCAAACTTAGGGCACTAGGGGGTTGGGTCGACAAAGAAAAAATGAAAGAAAGACTTAAAAACACCGCAGGTATCTATACCTCGGTTCTTACGTTCTTCCAATTTTCCCCTGGTGGTTTCGATAGTTCCCCCCACCAGGAAGGTATCGTAAACCTCATAGTTTTCATCAAACAGACACTCTTTCATATTCCGACCTGATGCCTATGGTTCTATATCGTCTCTTACCTCCACTACTTCCATTGATACAATTTTCAAATAATGTTGAAAGAGTTTCAAGGGCCTACCTTGTCTCGTAGTGTGGTCCCCGGGCTGGTCCGACCTGGCACTTTGGATGTGATTTATGTATTTGACAGCTTCTAGGTTTCAAGAAAAAACAAATCTTTGCAACTCCATGTGGGCCTTTATAGTTTTTTACACATCATAGCTCTCCCGTATGTCCCGGGTGGTTTGCACCGTGGATTCACCCTCTGTATTCTCAGGCCGTAGATCTGTGGGTTTCCTATTCCCACATGTGTTTTTATTTTGTGTGCATGTTTCCTATCCTCCTATCGGGAGCAAATTATTCCGTGATCATCGATTTAAGCGGGCCCCACCCTTTTTCGCGCAATGAAGTTTTGGTTTCCACCCGTGCTATTTCAGATTGTGAAATGAATTTCAGTCGTCGATCTACCTCTGTTCACACCAGCGTCGTTGATCAAAATGGCCCGTACTACTTTTCGCAAGTTCGGGATGCGAAATAGCTCACCTCTGTAGATCTTGCGGGATCCAATATTGATCATCTGATGTGTCCGATATTTAACCCATTTTGCAAGCTTGGGGAGTTTCTTTTGGTCGGGTGATTTCACCATGCGAAAATATCTGACACCATTAATTTGCCTCTTGGTTTTTTTTCAGTCGTCGATCGGGAACCCTCTTTAACGCATCCAATTTTCCCTTTAGCCCGATTTTCCCGATCTTCAAATCATCCTGCTATTGAGTGCCACCCTGCACGAGCCATCAACTTCCCTTTGCTGCATATTTTCCATTTCTTGACGTGATCATAGAACACGAGAAACACCCATGCCCATCATTTTAATTGGGTGTTAATAGATTCCAATATTTCTTTCCTAGCTAACTGATCTACTAGAACTTAAATTTTGATACTATGTTATTCCAACTTATAGAGTGCAACAACATCAAACCTATTACCCCCAAAGACTTGTGGGTTCAATTATTTATCTATTATGTTTTTTCTTGTTGTTACCAAAATTCTTGCTTCTAAGATGATATTCTTTATGGGACCCTTGGATTGTTTTTTATGGTTGTCTAATTGTGTCTATAATAGGGAATACAATGACTAAATACACCATTTCTTTATAAAAAATTGGAACATAGAAGGAATTTCACCACTCCTAGGTATGTTTAAATTATTATAATTGTTCCATTACAGTGGTTATCAATAATATGCACATATGAGGCAACAATTATACTCCTCCCTTCAAACATAACTTTTTTTACTCTTGATTTCTCAAGTCCAGGATTTTTTGATGGCGATTATGTGAGCCTTGGATGTCATTAGGTAAATGGGTTCATTTCTGATTTTCATTTTAGGGGTCAATATTTTGATCAATTCTCTACATTTTAGACTACAACTATATCTATGCGAACACTTGACATTGGTATTCCAATGCATAGAAATATGACCTCTAAGTAGTTGTTTCCTATTTATGAAGTGCAAATGTTTTTCTTTCATTGGACTTTATGGAAGATTATTGAGAATCATGACAATGTATTTTCTATTTGGATCAAGCAGACGTATTTTGGTACCATATTGTGAAATCTACACAATTAGGCCAACTACTAGTAACAAACAATTGTATGATTGTTTACACATTACCGAAAAAATTAATTGACTCTATTGTGCTAGTAGGCATATGTTAAATTTTCATATGCTTAACTAAGACATCAGTATATCATTTCATTTTTCAAAATAAAAGCATATAAAACAGGATCACTGAAAGAAACAGCATCACAAGAACAACACAGATTTATCCTGGGAAAACCCTAAAGGGAAAATCCCAGCAAAATATTCCTCAATATAGATGCCCCAAAAAGAGAAAAAGGTAAAACCAACAAGGAGATCAAAAACCTAATTCTCCTCCTTCTCCAGCAACTCCTCTCCTCCACAAGTGCGCTATTCCAAGTGGGTGTGTATTTCTCAAATGAGGAGCACTACACCTCTATTTATATTCATCCGTTTACTTAAATTTTACTCAATTAACATGTCGGCTTAAGTTAACTCATGTAGGCTCGAGTTACACATGTAGGCTCAAGTAACCACACTGGGGTACTGATGACCCACCTTTACAATTTGAGGGGACTCCCTCATGACTCTTATTAGTTCTTCCGATTAGGAGTATCGAGGTACAATGTAATACAAGTGGTTCTCCCGGTTGGACCATCGGGGACCACAAAAGATACATAAAGAATATTCTTCGAAGTTACAATATTTCAACACTCCCCCTTAACGAGAAGGGTATTCTACATCAATAAAAACAAGAGTAGAGATAGAGGACATCATCAACATCAGCAGGGTAACACATCTATAAATCATTGGAAGCTTTTCAACATCATGTAGTCTTCATCTTCAATCTTCAGTCTTCATCATCAACAACATATTTAGTCTTTGATCAGCAACATCTTCAGCATTTTGATCTTTCAATTAGCAGCGACATTTTCAGCACTTGGACCTTTCGATCAGCAACATCTTCAGCACTTTGACTGTTCGATCAGCAACAACATCTTCAACATTTTGACCTTTCAATCAGCAACATCTTCAGCACTTTGATTTTTCGATCAGCAACAACATCTTCAGCATTTTGTCCTTTTGATCAGCAACATCTTCATCATTTTGACTTTTCGATCAACAACAACATCTTCAGCACCTTGACCTTTCGATCAGCAGCAACATCTTCAGTACTTTGACCTCTCGATCAATAGCAACATCATCATCATCATATTCTGATCTGTCGATCATAATCATAATCACATTCTGATCTTTCGATCAGAAACATCATCATCTTACTCTAATCTTTCGATTAGAAACATCATCAACATACTCTGATCTTTCGATCAGAAACATCATCATCATACTCTGATCTTTCGATCAGAAACATCATAATCATAGTGCGTCATCATCATACTCTGATATTTTAGATCAGTACGTCATCATCATCATACTCTGATCTTTCAATCAGCATGTCATCATCATCATCAGCAACAACCTGCAATCCACTACTCAAAGACAAAAAGTCTTTGGATCACTTTTGGACTTAAAGTCCAGGGATGATACAATCCCACCACATTCTCGACAACTGAAGTTACCGTATTGATTACGGGAGAATCAGTCCCTATCACTTTATGACTAAGTCCAAGGACGATGCAATCCTACCACATTCTCGACGACTGAAGTCACCGGATACAATTACGGGATAATCACTCCCTATCACTTTAGGACTTGAGTCCAAGGATGATGCAATCCTACCACATTCTCGACGACCGAAGTCATTGGATACAATTACGGGATAATCACTCCCTATCACTTTAGGACTTGAGTCCAAGGATGATGCAGTCCTACCACATTCTTGACGACTGAAGTCACCAGATACAATTACGGGATAATCACTCCCTATCACTTTAGGACTTGAGTCCAAGGATGATGCAATCCTACCACATTCTCGATGACCGAAGTCACCGTATACAATTACAGGATAATCACTTCCTATCACTTTAGGACTATGTCCAAGGATGATGCAATCCTACCACATTCTCGAGGACCGAAGCCACCGGATCTATTATGGACAGATGTCCTAGGATGATACAATCCCTCTTCATTCTCGAAGACCGAGGTCTCTAGATCACTTTAGGGAAGGTTCCCAAGGATGATACAATCCCATCACATTCTCGATGACCGAGGTCACTGGATCTATTATGGACAGATGTCCCGGGATGATACAATCCCTCTTCATTCTCGAGGACCAAGGTCTCTGGATCACTTTAGGGAAAATGCCGAGGGATGATGCAATCCCACTGCTCCCTCTTTCGAGGAAGGTCTTTCCGAACAACACCAAGCTTGTCTCGAAAGTGTTCAAACTCTACTCGAGGCAGAGGCTTCGTTGGTACATCATCATACAAACCATCATCATCTACATCTTTAGTATCTGAATACTGATCTATCACCATCTGTATCTTTAGTATGTGAATACTAAAAGCATCATCATCTATATATTCAGTATAGAAATACGGAATCACCATCGTCTACATCTACAGTATCATCATCTGCATCTTATCTTGTATGTAGAAATACCGGATTTCTACGTGTTACGTCGGAACACAGGGTCCTTTGTCATCACAACTATGGTCATCATATAGAATCATTGTAGAGTCCATCTTCAGGTCAAAGAGACCTGATATTAGCTTCCGAAGCCATATGGATTCACAACTTAGTAGAGAAATATGCTATGTATTCTGCTTCAACCGTGCTAAGAGAAACACTGGACTGTTTCTTGCTAAACCATGAACTCATAGTCGACCAAAAGCATATACCTGATGTGCTTTTCCTATCTGAGATACTTCTAGCCCAATCTACAACTGTGTAGCCATACAATCTATACTCATGGCTACCATCATAGTATAGACCAAATTCTATAGTCCCTTTCAGATATCTCATCACATGTTTTGCAGCTACTAGGTGAACCCATCTTGGTTGAACAAGATATTGACTTAAGGTGTTCATAGAAAAACAAATGTCTGGTCTGGTATTTGTTAAGTACATCAATGACCCAATGATCTGTCTGTAGTGAGTCACATCCACTAACTCTAATGAGTCATCAGCTTACAGCTTTAGGTTGGAGTCCATGGGTGTGGCCATGACTTTGCATTCCAACATATTGAATCTCTTCAATATCTCTACCACATACTTTCCCTGGTTGAAAAATATTCCTTCTGAACTTTGCCACACTTCCAGACCTAGGAAATAATGCATTAACCCAAGGTCTTTCATCTCAATTTCTTCTGTTAGTTTCTTCTTACTTTCCATGATCTGTTTCCCATTCCCTGTCAAGAATAATTCATCCACATATAGTAATAGAATGACAGGTACATCTTCTACAACCTTGTAGGAAAGGTTAGGATCGACTTTTCTCTTGGCAAAGCCCATGCTCATCAGGAAACTATCTATTCTTCCATACCAAGCTCTGGGAGCTTGCTTCAGGCCATAGAGTGCCTTCTTCAACTTGCATACTTGATTCCTTCTGTCTTCAACTTCAAATCCTCATGACTATTCGATATAAAACTCTTCCTCAATCATACCCTTAAGGAAGTCTTGTCTTTACTTCATCATGGAAGAAACTACCATGATAGTTTTTGAAGGAAGTGTACCTTGCTTCCTGGAGTAAGTGTCTCTTCAGAATTAATTCCCTCTTTCCTCTAGCCACAACTCTTACCTTACTTCTATCAGCAACATATCTTATCTTGCAAATCCATTTGGAAGATACCACATTCTTACTTTCTGGTTTGAGTACTATATCCCAAACATCATTCTAGTATCATAACATCTTCTATGAGTTTGTCTTCTTAGGTCATCAACATATCCTAGTCGTTCGCATTCAACCTTGAAGGTTGGAACCTACTTTACTCTTGGTAAAGTCTCGATCCATCACAAAGCTATCCATCATGTCATACCATGTCAAACGTAGATATAATTTTCTGTAGTCACTCCCCCTGAAGTGGAGTATCATCTTCCCTCTTCATTCTGTACAGGTGGTTCTATGCTTGACATATACTGGTCAATAGAGTATGTCATGTCATAGTCTATTCTTTATGGGGAGAATCACGAACCTTGCTTTGTACACTTGTTCCATCATATCGTATACATCATTCCCCATGATCAACTATTACTCCTTGATCATAGATTCTTTTATAGCATTCTTTTCTTCATCTTGATTTATCTCTTGTACCCATGGTGGTCTTCATCCTTCAAGGTGGATCTACCATTCTCTGAAGCTCTTTCTTCCATCATGGTGTCTCTAACCCTGGGAGCTTCAGATTCATGTTTATTGGAGTGAATCTTGAATTGTCATCACTTGTTCTTTGGAACAAGTCTCATCCTTCTTTTCTTGTAGGAGGTTGTTCATTACCTTTCCTACAATTCAAATGTACCAGTCTCATGGTTAGAGATATTTCATAAAACATATGTATAATGACAAATTCTTATGCACCATGCAACTATTTAGTTAATACCACATTCATCCATATCTCACATAAACTTTCTAGATGCCTCCCATCTCTACCATGACATTATTGAGATTGTGAACTAATCCAATATGTAAGCAAAGAGGTTTGATAAGTAGCAATGGAGAGTTGTATAGCACCATGAGCTACTTACCCATCACATACATATTAGTAGTATACAATCATTAATGCAAACAATCTATCATGCATAACACATCACTGAATATAATAAAATGTATAACAAAACAATATCATGAAATGACAATTGAATACTTATCTTTATTTGTTTCATGGGTATATTCCTTCTTGAGTCTTCAACTTTATCGTCTTCTTCATTCATGATAGGATCGTTTCTTATCCAAATGCTGAGGTGGATAAGAATTTCTTCAAGAGTTGAGATCTTCATATTCCTCATTGATTGAGGGATCTTCTTTGGAAGATGAGAGCTTGATCTTCAGAGACGAGATTCTTCTTCTTCCCAAAGTCTGTTGAAAGTAATAAATTCCTTCTGGAACACGTTTCTTGAATGAATGAATTCCATGATCCTAGGAGGCCATTCAAGGTGACCCTCACCACTTCTGCATTCTTCACTTTTCTTCAGCTGGTTTCTTAAGGTCATATTTCGATCTATGTTCTTCCCTTCAAATAGCTTGGTCAAGGAATCAAACCTCATCGATGTATTTAGGGAAGACACTTGTAGAACAAGTTGATTCGAGACTGAATCATCAATAATCTTCTGGGCTTTGACCAAGTTCTTCTTGTGAAAGGCTTCTTGCCTCATCTCCCTCTAAAATTGGAACCTCTATGCTCATGAAGATTTCCAATCCATTTTATTCAGAGAGATCATATACCTCTAGGCTTGGAAGTTTTTAACTTCACCAAGCTTATCATCAAGCTGATGTGATAGATCACTTTGAAATGAGAACCTCAAATGAACATAGTAAAGGATTAGATCTTACCTGGTTCTGGAGTTGGCTGATCTAAGGTTTGTCACAGAAACCCTAATTTTTAAAACTTGGAATCTTTCAAATATGATTGGATAGACAGATATATCTCTTCAAATGGAGCTATCCAATGTACTCCATTTCTGAAAACAGTGGAGGGAAGCTCCTGGAACAGGAAGCCCTAATTTTCCAATTTCTTCTGCAGAAATTCCTGTTACTGTTTCTGTGATATCTCCGACATTTCTGCTCCTCTATCTCTGAAATTTTGTACTGAGGTAACCTCACATGTCCCTGATCCACCACCATAGGTTTCATCAGAATTTATTTCACCATTTGGGATTTATGATCCTTTTCCCAAGGTGACCTGTTACAGGACTGTTTATAACAACGAAGTTGTACGGCATGCCACGTGTCACTGGTTCATCTTTTGAGTCTGATATTTGGACCACCGAAATTAAATTCCTTTCCCTTGCTGGAAAATATTCAGGAATTCCATTTGGACCTCTGTAGCCCAAGATATTTCAATTCTCCCCAGGTGTCCTGTTTAGGGATGAATTCTGGAAGAGGCTGGAACTCTAACTTGGAGAGAACATATCTCCTGAAATACAGCGAATATGAGGATGAATTTTGGACACAGTGTTCATCAGGATTTTATCTTCGTCTCCTACAATTTTCAGCTCTTGATCCATCGCCAATCTCAGAATATAGCGAATGTGCCAAAACGTAGCAGTTTTAGTATTTAGGTTTTTTCTAGCTCGCGGTCAAACTAGGGTTTGACTTTCCTGGAGATTCACCCAACCAAAAATATTGATCCAGGTCTCTAAAGTTCGGTTTTGATGAGGAGAAAAATCCTATGCTGGTCTCACTCAAAAATTCCTCTTCTGTAGAAAGCCCTAATTTCCACATCGAAAATTGAAAATGCTCGGAATCAAATTCCGCTTCGACGGAATGATGCACCCTTCAAAGGAGAGTCATCCTAGCCTTCTTTTGTTGATTGATTGTGGAGAGAGAACCAAAAAATAAGAATCCCTAGCTTCTGTAACTTGTGAAAGCTTCCCTATTCAGGTTAGCTCTGATACCATGTTAAATTTTCATATGCTTAACTAAGAAATCGATATATCATTTCATTTTTCATAATAAAAGCATATAAAAAAGGATGACTGAAAGAAACAACATCACAAGAACAACACAGATTTATCCTGGGAAAACCCTAAAGGGAAAAACCCAGCAAAAGCTTCCTCAATATAGATGCCCCAAAAAGAGAAAAGGTAAAACCAACAAGGAGATCAAAAACCTGATTCTCCTCCTTCTCCAGCAACTCCTCTCCTCCACAAGTGCGCTATTCCAAGTGAGTGTGTATTTCTCAAATGAGGAGCACTACACCTCTATTTATATTCATCCGTTTACTTAAAGTTTACTCAATTAACATGTCGGCTTAAGTTAACTCATGTAGGCTCGAGTTACACATGTAGGCTCAAGTAACCACACTGGGGTGCTGATGACCCACCTTTACAATTTGAGGGGACTACCTCATGACTCTTATTAGTTCTTCCGATTAGGAGCATCAGGGTACAATTTAATACAAGTGGTTCTCCCGGTTGGACCATCGGGGACCACAAAAGATACATAAAGAATATTCTTCGAAGTTACAATATTTCAACAGCATAGTGTTTACCCAGTAAGTAAAGAAGTTGCAAAAGGAAAAATTTAATTCATTTAAGAATGTGACCTTATCTCCTTTTGAAAGATAGCATTCTTATGTCTTAGATCATTGATATAAAATTATATAATATATTCTATTTAAGGGTGCTAGATCAATGGAAGACCAACTTCCTTATAGGAAGGAGGTTGGTGGTTCAATTCTTTCATGCCTTATATACATTCTGAAACTACTAAAAAGAGATAAATGACCACCACAAAATTAGAGATAAATGACTATGAAAATGACCAAAATATGCATATAAACAACCACTTTTGAGTTGGTGACCATTGGTCACAAATTACCAGTCACTTATCACGTGACAAAAAATGTGGTCATATTTAGTAATTAATTGTGATAATTAATGACCAAGTATATGGCCAAATTAATGGCCAAATATACGACAAAATATATGACTACAATATAAACTATGAATGACCAAACTAAATATGAACACATTTTTTATTGCATCACAAGTGACCGCTAATTTGTGACCGGTGGTCACCAACTCAAAAGTGGTCATTTATATGCACATTTTGGTCATTTATATCTCATTTTTTTCTAGTGATAATCGTAACCATAAATGACTTACAATAATCACATGTATTCTTTAATTATACCATAATTAAAAGAAATGGAAGTATAGATAAAGGGGATAGCCATGCCATTATTTTCCTATATGAATATGAATAATAATCACATCATCATTATATTGAATCTTAATTTGAGTGTGAATAAACACCTAACCTCTTTAATATTCGAATCCCAATTCACTTGTGTCGATTGGAAACACTCTAAGAGAATTTTTACTTCCTTAGTATTTGATATATTAAATTTGGAAAAATTCCTCCCTACTCAAGATGTACATTGAAGCTAATTTGTGAAGGGTATTCCTAAAATACTCTCAATATATGGTAATGGTTGCAATTGGACCCATTTTTTACACTTTTCATACATTGCTTTTCCTACATATTTTGTTTTGATCATGACCATATAATTTATTCTTGTCACAATGATACATACTTTTTAAGAAAAAAATAAAAAAAATTTAAGCTCATAATTGTAGAAATAGAAGCTCTGATACTATGAAGAAACATACACTTGATGCTAAGAAAAAGCACAGGATGTAGATCTAGCCACACGATAATTCTCACAAGCATGCACAAGGAAAATAGAGACAAGAGCAAAGAGACTCAATATAACAAGAGTGATCTAATATCTTTCCAAGTACTATTTATCAAATTAAATGATGATTATTACAATAGCAATACATCCTTACAAAGGAAAATTGAGTTTCTAGAATACAATACATGCTAGATCATAAGGTAGACTTACTAAAATATGATAAACCCCCATAGGTGAATAAAGCACTTTCCAAATATACCAATGACCTCACGAATTGGATGAATCATGGGTGATGGAAAAAAATTCTAATCATGGAATGTGGAAAGAAAATCATGGAGGATGGGTTGACAACAAAAGATAGCAGTTTCCTAGTTGACTAGCTTTACCTTATCCACTGAAAAGCATGAATAAAGCAGGATAAATACATAATATACAAGAATGCATAGGTACTAAATCTAGCAGTCAATAAAGTGGGCAGGATCTAACCAAAATCAATATAAAGGAACTCCTAGGGTATATATGGAAAGTATTGACCAAGTGGTGTAAGTGGATGCCAACTCTCTAGGCTAGTGGATAGGAAATTAATCAGAAATGATTAAATATTGTTATCCTAAGTATGGATATCCCAACACCCCTCTTTAATTCTAAATTTATGATGATATGTCTGAAATAATAAAAAAAAAAAATTCATATAGATCCCATCAACAAGGCTATGGTCACCCTTTACAATTATTTATGTTTAGAAAAGTGAGGAAAGATGCAAAAACACGTGGGGAAAAACCTCCCTTAAGAAAGGACAATGCACAAAAAATTGAAAAAAATGTCTTCAATATGTATTTATATTCGCTTGAATTAGTTTAATGAACTGCTTCCGGTGAAATACTTTGATGAAGAAGTTGTGAACTCCATTATCATGCGCCAGAGTGTAGAATCTGTAAGAAGGAAGATGAGACGCTCCTTGTAGCTCATCATCTGATGAAGTAAGAGAATTATCTAAATTATTCTCACGTATATCATACTATGATATGCAAACAAAATCCAAAAAGGAAAATATATTTGTGCATACTCCTTCCCAAAGAGTATAAAATTTAATACAATCAGTAACATAATCAATTCCTTGTATAGCTGCAAAATGGTGATGTGGAGCACATATCTTTCTTCCAAACTGATATAACACCTTCCCAATTCAGAGATCAGGATCAATAGACTCTGATATATTAGAAATATTATCATATGGAACATCAAATACCAAAGGTTTATTTTCTCCATGAGGATATGGGGCTAGAGTAAGAAAATGTTGAGCACTTGGGGAAAACTGGTGAGTGCAAAAATATGAATGATGGATGGATTTGAGATCTCAACCATAAGTGTTTAGAATAGATCCATACATGTGTAATATAATTACAATGATGACTAATTTTATGGATAACAAACCCGTGAAAAATAGCCAAGACTTGAAACCATTAGATATAAGTAACACTACATAGGAAACTAATGAGGAATCAACTAGTGAACTTGGGGTTTGTGTAGTCTTATGAGTATTTAGAGGTATGGAATATGGTATAGATGATGTAATAACATGAATATTAGACTATAAAAATTCTTCTAAATCAGAATTATAATCATTTGAATGAAGTGAGCAAGATCTACTCAAAGAAAAGCTAGGATCTAGTGAAAAATCACAAGTATTGGGAGATGAATCTGGTAGACTGATAGATGGATTATTTAAGAAAGAAACCGAGGTTTCTGATTCTCATATATCATAAAATGAATATATATCAGATATATGAGGAAATTATTTAACTATGGAACTCAAGGCATAATTCATATTACCTTTGGATTACACACTATGACAATGTTCTAAGCATTCAACAGTCTTCTCTAGCTCATCTCAAACTTCAATGTTATGCTTCTCAAGTATATGAGACATGATTCCAATATTGTTCTTGAAACATTTCTTCTTGGGATGAAATCCATTTGTGTGCAAGATTATGGATTTGCACTACGTAGAAATTTATAATTGATCGATGCATTTTGGGTGGAACCTCCACCCATCATCAGGATCATTCGAAGCTATAGCACAATAAAAAAGAAGAGGGAAGTAGAGTATATATAGAAAATAAAAAACTAGCCGGTAATTATAAAAATTATAGATAAAAATGTATGGGGATACAGTTGAGAAAAATAAGGTTGAAAAATTAAATAATATAATAAATAACTAAATTCTTTTCGTAAAAAAAAAGAGGATTTTTAAAATTTTTTTTTCTTAAACTTAGGTGGAGAAAGTCAAAGGTTAAAAAGATGAAAAGAAATAAAAAACAAAAAGGATGTAAAAATTTATTCAATTGACTATTAATTTAAATATAGTAGTTGAAAAAATTCAAATAAGTAAAAAGGGGGTCAATTGGATGATTAATAAGTACATGTTTTAGTTTAAAAAATAGTTAGAACTTAAAAGAAAAAATAAAATAAAAATATATAAGAATAATTAAATATAAAGGGAAAAAATTCAAAGTGGAGAGAAAAGAGGGAATTAAGAGTTTGAATGAATGAAAAAAATCTTACAAACTAAAGGGGGGAGGTTATTGAGAAAAGATAGAAATGTAAGTATTCATAACATATAAATTAGTAAATTAATAAATAATAAAAATAAAAATAAAAATAAAAACCTGGGTTGAAAAAGTAAGAAAGAAAGATAAGTGAATAACTGAGTAAGGTATCAATGATGAGTAAGTTGATTGATCAAAGGTCTCCAAGATTAACTTAGTCAACAACCATCTTCTTGGTTAAAGTTGTTAGGATGTTTTTCAATTTCGATGTCTTCTGTAATGAGTCTTGATGCTTAATGAGAAGTGGAGACAAGGATTTTAGTTTGATCGAGCAAAATGTGATGTTTAGAATTGAAAGAGTGTTAAATGATTGTATATTTTTTAACTTTATTATGATTGGTATCAATGATGTGTTCCTTGAGACGGGTTTGAATGGATCTACATGTTTTTTCAATGCAGGTTTTCCTACATGAAGAAGGAATTTGGTAGAATCACTGGGATAGGAATGGGTTGGAATTATCTTTAGCGCTTCTAAATAATTGATTAAGTGTCTTGTGGGGTTTAATTATTGTTTTGATGTTAATTTTAATTAAAATTTTATAAATGCGATCTATGGTGCCATGAATATAGGGAAAGGAGAGAATTGAAAGGGGTTGTGGGGACGGTTTGGGGGGTTTGGGATTGGGATGCAGGACTTGTTGAATTTTTCTGTTAATGAGATATCTAGAGTACCCCATTGGTCATGAAATCCCTTGCTGCAATAAGAGAACTTGAATGTGTTCCCTTTCTTCTTTTCTTTCTTCATTGAACCTTCATCATTAGGCTTCGAACTTTCATTCTCATTATCTGGCTTTGGCTTCTTATGTTTCACTATTTGCTTATATTTTGACTTGGAATTATTACTTCCTTGAACTATGAGAGCATGATATTTTACCTTTGAGGTTCTAAGAGAACCCGTGTGGATCAATTTATCTTTCTCCCTTGTTAGTGAATCAAAGAATGTACTCAAAGAAGGAATTTTCCAATTCGAAATAACAAGCCTAGTAGCATGAAAAGTAGATACAAAAATTGATTATTTAGGACCCAATTTTGATAGAATGGAAAGGATGAATTGATATCCCTTTTTCTCAATCCCACATTTATTGAGCAATAGAACATGTGACTTGAATTTGGTGAAGAACCCCTCAATGGATTTAAAACTTCTTGGACTCAATGAGAATAACTTATTATCCAATTGATTCACTCTTATATAATCTTGTACTCCAAAGAGAGACTCAAGTTTGGTCCATACTTGATTTGGAGTGGTAAAACTATATATATGAGAGAGTAGATCAGGAAAAATAGAGAGGAAAATCAATCCATAGGCTTCATTCAACCTATTATTCCACTTAACTTTCTCAAGAATAGCATTAGGCTCATTCTATAAATCCAAAGTATCTCTTTATAGTCCCTTACTACTCAATAGAATGTTAATTTTGGATTTCCATTCATGATAGTTGAAGGGAGTCGGGATCATAGATGAACTGGAGTTCATGCTAATAAGTTAATGCACTTAAGAAGATACTCTCTTCAACCTGCACAAATAAAAAACTAGGAGAAAAATTTGTAAGCTCATATCAAGATCTTCTCCAAAGAGGAATAGGAGACTAGACACACTCTAATATAGAGAACTGATAGCTCCTCAAATTTGTAGACCTTAAGAAACCCTGCGCTCTGATACCATGTATAAATAGCATATTTAGATACTTTGAAGAAATAGATCCTTAATTGTAAGAAGAAACACATGATGTAGATCTAGCTACAAGATAATTCTCACAAGCATGCACAAGAAACATAGAGAGAAGAATCAAGAGATTGAATACAAGAGAAGTGATCCAATATCTTTCCAAAATTATTATCAATCAAATAATTTGATGATTAATAGTAATACATCCTTATAAAGGAAAATCGAGTTTCTACAAGAAAACACATGCTAACTCATAAGACAAACTTACTAAAATATGTTAAACCCCCATATGTGACTAAAGCACTTTAAAAATCTATCAAGGACCTCACGAATTGGAGGAATCATGAGTGAGTTGTCATGAGTGATGGAAAAACATGCTAGTCATGGAATATAGAGAGAAAATCATGGAGGATGGGTTGACAACAAAATATAGCAATTTCCTAGTGTACAAGCTTTACCTTATCCACTGAAAGGAAGGAATAAAGAAGGATAAAGATATAATCAGCAGGAAGGTGTAGTTACTAAGTATAGAATTCAATAAAGTGGGAAGGATATAACCAGAATCAGAATAAAAAAGTTCCTAAGGTATATATGGGAAGTGTTGACCAAGTGGTGCAAGTGGATTCCAAATATCTAGGCTAGTTGAGAGGAAATTAATTAGAAATGATTAAATATTGTTATCCTAAGTATGGAGTGAGTTTATGATATCCCAACAATCATTGAGTAGAACCAAGTTTTTATTAAATTTATATTGGACATTCTAACCCAAATAAATACTCTATTTCCATAAAAAAATTGTCACTCCTTACATTATTAAGAAAAGTGAAATAAAAAATATTAGCGAAGATACATTCTCCTCCTGGTTCCTATTATCCCTACATGATAATGAATTGGGGGATTTTGGATAAGAAATAAAAAAGGAAGGAAATTAGTCCCTTGTAGTAAGGTGTAAGTTTGATTGAGAGTGTATTACCCCTCAATCAAAATTGAAAAGTGAGCCAACCTATAATTTTGTCAATCTTTTAATAAAACTAGTCTAAGTACATTTTGTTATGTTTATAGCAATATAGTTCACTCATATTCTTTTAAATAATCTTTTGAATAATTTTTTTTATATCAAATAATATTTTCCTATATGGATATGATAGTATATTCCAACATTTTCATATCCATCATTATCATTAGTATGTGCTCCAGTTTTACATGTAATAATAGGCATATGAAAATTATGCACCCAATAGTAAAAAATGGGATATAAGTGACAAAAAAAATACTAAAATACGCATATAAATTACCACTTTTTATTTGGCGAGCATTGGTGGCTAATTTTTTGTCTCTTATCATGAGACAAAAAATGTGGTCATATTTAATTTGTTAATTTATAGCTTGTATTGTGGTTATTAATTTGGTCATATATTTGATCATTAATTGTCACAATCAATGGCCAAATATACGACCAAATGAATGACAAAAGATATGACCAAATTAATGACCACAATACAAGCTATAAATGAACAAACTAAATATGACCACATTTTTGGTCACATGATAAGAGACCGGAAATTAGACACCAAAATTGCCATTTGGTCATTTATATGCGAATTTTAGTCATTTTTTGGTTGCTTATCTCTCATTTTTTGGTCACTTATCTCTCATTTTTTGTTCACTAATTTAGTAATTTTTAACTAATAATCCAATATCATTAAGGCATAGAGGAATCAAACCACCAACATCTTCTTGTAAATTAGGCATTCTTCCATTGAGTTATAACCCTTTAAGAATTTGGAAACCTAACATATAGAGTCATCTATAGTGGTAAAAGGATAAATACATGACTTGTAGTATTCAATGGATGGAAAATGATGATGGAACTATACAATTCATTAAAGGTCAATGATATTCCCAAGATGCCACAATAGGTTGGGAAACTTCTCGTAGACAAAATATATGGTTGGGTGGTTTAGAAGGGGTTTTGTATTCCTCAAATGACCACTATTTCACTTTGAATGATTGCAGTGGAGAAGGGACAAATATTATGGTCGAAATCCTACCGCTAAAAATTATGTTGAGAAAACATTTGGTCTTAGGATTGAAACCTCTTCAAGTCTTTAGCTACTCGATATTGGTTATTAATTGTAGGATCGAAAATAAAATGATTCAAAACTTGGAAATACAGGAGTTGGTGTTCATCTTGAAGGAGATAGTCATGGTTTTTTATTCCTTCTCTATCTACCATATGTACTGATAACACAATCATCATGTCCATTCCCTTTCCAAGGAGGGTTTTATTTAACCCCTAGAATTGTCGACGCAATAAAAATCCATAGAGGAGATCCTTTTGAGGGCGGCCAATATTTGTGGGGAATGAGGGCTATTTTTAGTTCTTTTGTCCAATTCAGTAATAGCTCCAACAATGTTTTTGATTTAAATATTGAAATAGAGAAACTCTGTTTCATACGAAAAACCCAGTTTAAATAAATTAAATAATCCATGTTTGGATAATAAAATATATTTGATAAGATAAGTGATGATATTACATTTAGAATGATGGGCCTTATATAATATCGTCGTTCCCTTACTAAGAGGCATGTCTCTTGATTTAAT
>LPNX010637650.1:293773-325550 GCA_001517045.1 Pseudotsuga menziesii | reverse complement strand
TATGTTATATTTATATGTTTATATATAAGAAATATAATTAGGTTGGAAATTACGAAGATATTGTTTCCAATTTAGTCAAGATGGAAGACAACCTTTGACATGTAAATGAATTATGTAAAATCTTGAAATATGTCAAGTAGAGTTGGTAGGTGGAAAGAAACTTAATATCAGTGTATTTTTGTTTCAAGTTAATGAAAATATGATTTTTTTCCATGGAAAAAAACTATAAATGTTTTCAATTTTCTTTCTCGATCTATTAAATATTTAGTTATAAACACCAAAAATATTTTCTAAATACAATTCCATGACATTAAAAAGTTGAACCTTCAATACCGACCAATAAAATATTAAATAAGATCCGCTAACAAAATCTGCATAATACACACAACCATATATCTCTGCAATTGTATGATTATTTCTTGTATTAGCATGATCCAACTCCAAAAATGATTGCCATAAATAAATATATTCTTTTATCACTGATGGGATTGTGCATTGTTTTATATGGAATTTATTTTCATCCTTTATCTATTCATTGTGGCATTCCTATTACCTAAGGCAGTTGAGCAAATCAAGCAGATCGTTTTGATTTTCTGCATTGACAAGACAAGGGGACCATTATGGAGAATAATATCTACTTTAAAAAAAATGGTTTTGTATATAATTATATAGGGATAATTGTAATATACCCAATAATATTTATGGATATATTAACTGATACACAAAGATCCAAATCAAAATTTTTGAAAGTAGGTGCTAGAATTGAAGACTAGAATTGACTGAATCAATTCCAAAAATAGTGGGACCTTCCAAACTGACGAAAACTCATGGAATGGATCTAAAAAATTCAATTACAGGTTTGCAACAAATATATTAGATAAACACCAAATTACAATTCACCAAAATATGGAAACAGGGTTGCACTAGCTTAAGTATCCTTTGCACAATGTACTGGGACCATTTTTGTTTCCAAAAAACTATCTATGAAGTATAATAAAAGGATATTTGGGTACAACAAAATATGAAAAATAGGTGAAAAATAGATCCTTGGAATTGGAATGACTCAAATACATAGGTCTAGGAACACATTGGCAGGTTTTGGAGGTCAAACAAGCAATTGTGCTGCTTAGGACTGACTTACTAGGGTTCTTCTAGACTCTTTCAAACACATCAATAAGGTCATGATACCTAGTTTTAATGTTTTGGATGGGTATAATAGCTTTTTATGGACCTGTATAATTTTACATAATGAAAAATAGTTTCATAGAACTCCTATGATAATTCTAGTGAAAATTGCTATATTATTATGCAAAAAGACAAAGACTTCAAACATTGAAATGCAAATGACCATGGAAAATCACAAATTAATACTCAGAAATGATATAAAATATTAGAAATGTATTATTAGTATAAACACGAATCCATTTGTATTTATATAGCACCAATTGAATCGTACAAGTTCTAACTTTAACAAATAGCTCACAATGTGTAAGATATTGAGTACATAGAAGCATACATATTTAATGGAAGAATGAGATAAGGGTTGAAACCATTGGATAATGAAAAAAAGAAGAGGATTAACATATGATAACTCATGGGAGAAATAAAATAATATTTTATCCCTCATAGAGGGGACAATCATATTAACTGATCTCTTTTCTTGATGGAACTCCTCACAAATTCACCTCAAAATTGCTTGGATCTCTACGTCAACTCTAGAGGCTAGAATTATTCATGAAGAGTTATATATCAGATCTGCAAATAAAACTTTAAATGATGCATAGGATGCACTTGAATCATAGAAGTACACTAGAACAATTACTATGGGGCACATCTCCCATAGTTCGCTAAGGGTACATCACCAAAGCCTAGAGAAGCTCCGAGCTTTCTCAATCACAAACATAAACTTCCAAAATATGTAAATACAAGTGCACCACATTATTTTATAACTTATTATATTCTTATATGCATTTAAATTGGTCTCTTATTCTTTCATTTCTACCTCGTTGACTGAATTGGAACTTTCTTACTTTCCTTTTTTTCTTTCCTGCTTTTCCTAACTAATTAACTTTTCTTCCTTTTGGAAACTACACCCTCCCTTTTTTTCCTGATGTTTCTTTCTTTTCACAACTAAAAATTTTTATGCACTTTCCTTATTTGTGCTCTTTCATTCTTCTTATTACTTTCTTCTTTTCCTTGTTCTTGTTGACACCTTGATTTGCGCTACTTTCTTCCAGTTTCCTCTTTTTTGTGACAACTCATAGGGATATCCTTCTTTCCTTATGCATCCTCATGGGCCTTTTTATCCTATCCAACTAACATTTAATTAAATAAAAAATTAAATAATCCAAGATATTAAATAACATTTTAAAATTAATTTATATTAAAACAACTATAGGCCACAGGTATTACTAGTTAATTAATTTAATTAATTTGAGTGTGTGGCCAATGTTATCCCTCTTATTAATTAATTTGCTGATTTCCACTAAGATCCATGGGGTCTGATGGGTCATTGGGTGCTCCCTGGTGTTGAAAAAATGGGAACATGACAGTCCTCCCCTCCCAAAATTGCTTGTCCTCAAGCAAGAAACCAACTCCAACCATCTATGAATCTAACCAGTGACTTCAATCCTCAAAATATGGTGCTAGTTTTCTAGAGTTGGAATCCTCAGTTCCAAGATAAATACCAAAGTTCCACCATACCACCACTCTAATTATAGTCATTCCCCCAATGAATTAACTCTTCTTCAACAAATTTTTCAACCTAGTTAAGATAACTGGGTAAAATTCATGGATCCAACTGCCTCCTCTACAACGATACAAATGTTCATGCCACTTTTGGAAAGTTGTCACTCGAAAAAATGTCAGGGTCCCAATGTCTCAACTGCATCCTCCCAAACATCACCATCAAGTGGGAGATTCTATCATTAGGCGGGATTCTAAAATCACACCACCACAATGGAAGTTGATAACTTCCAATGAAAAACTAAATATCTATGAGACATCCCCACCAAGCATGGATATCCTCTATGTGGGCACAAAACATATCAAATCTCTCCAAAATATGTGACTCCATGTGCAAGGTAGTATTGAAACACTCATCATTTATATTCTCAAGGCACGGGTGGTGACCCCATGTCCATCTATGTATACTGCATCATATAGAAGCCATAGATGTTCATGCCACTACTCACATGAGATATATGTTGTGTATATTGAATCTTCACTGATGCAAGCAATAAATTTATCTTCTTAGGTACACATATTAATCATTTGTCTATCCACCTAATCAAAGGAAGAATAAACAATCATGCTCACTGATCCAGGTGCGAAGAAATCAAATACTCCTAGTGCAAGTTGTGCAATTGTACCATGGATTAAATCTTTTTCACTAGTCCCACTGAAATGGTTCAAGTGTAACTCCAATGTGATGTTATGAATGATGGAGGAATGCAATGTATGCCTCTGCTGTTGTTGGGAAGGCATATGTGTGCTTTCCAAACTACATGGTTTGACCATCAAACCATTAATGGGATATGTGGGAGTCTCATGCTCCTTCTGTGACACAAACAGAAAGAATCCCTTCACCCAATTTTCATCCCCATGTGTTATGGATGAAGTAGAAGTGTGTGATGAAGAATCATGAACCAACCTTAAATCACAACAACACAAATCCACCAAAATTATGGATGCATCATCTCCCTTGGATGGTCCATCTATTAGGATATCTTTTGACTCTTATATTAGATACAATAATGTTTGGATCTCTTCTTTGACAAGTTGGTTTCTTGCATGCTCTGTTGCAACCAAAATGTTGTATATGCAAAATAATTTAATATTTCCCCATAGTTCAAAATATCCCATGTACATGCACACCTAATCCATGAATGTATTTGTACTAAAATTATACAAGGATCAATGTTATAATCATCATCATCATGATCATAATATTCACTGTTATCATCAGTATCATCGCCATCATCGTCATTACCATCATCGACATCATCATCTTCATCGTCATCCTCATCCTCATCATCATCTTCATTATCATCATCATCATCATCATCATTATCATCATCATCACCATCATCATCATCATCATCATCATCATCATCATAATCATAATCATCACCATGATCATATCCATCCTCTTCAACATCCTCCTCCTCCTCCTCCTCCTCCTCCTCCTCATCTTCATTCTCATTAAAATCATCGTAATTATCATAATCATCATCTTTATGATTATTAATGGTATTATCATAATCACCATCATCATCATCTCCATCATCAATTCCATCGTCATCACCATCATCATCGTCATCACCATTATGAGAAGTTAGGAACATCAACCCATCTTATGACCTTAGCTACATAACCTCATGTATATTATTTGTTATTTTCATTAATGAACGAAGTTTATTGTTTGGTATGAAATTGGATTTGTAATATCTTTATTAATTATTCTATACTAATTGAATTTGTTGAATATTTTTGGCATAATAATTTTTGTTGAAGGTGGAATTTATGTTTCTGCAAGTTACCTAGGCGTTCAAAGAAAGAATAATATTGTTATGCTTATTATGTTTAATGTGATTTTTTTTAATGTTATTGTTGATATTCAAAGTAAAATTATATGTTTTAGAATTATGGGAAAATAAGAGGATTTAATTTCCCTTTTATAACCCCAGCATTGTTCCTGGGCACACCCCGACAACAACCTTTTCATCTTTGAACTTAAAATATTGTTCCTGGTCACACCTCGACAAAAACCTTTTGAGCTCTTATCCTAAAATCCTCTTTTAGCATGGGAAATCGACAACAATCAGTGTGGACAAACTTCTAATGGTTTGGGAAATTGATGCAAGCATAGCAAATTTGAACCTAAAACCATTTTTTGGAAATCATAATCAATGGGAACTGCGGATCATTGAATATGAAATATTCTTGTGGCATGGGAAATCGATGGAAATCACAATCAACAGGAATGAAAGAGAATTGATCTTGAAATAATCTTATGGCATGGGAAATCAATATGAGTAGACGAGATCCGAACTTGAAATCACTCTGTGGTAGGGGAATTTAATAGGAGTAGATGAGAAGAGGAGAAATAAAACCCTACAATGTCTTCGGTAAGGACTCATTTTCATACACTAATAAAATTTTGTTTAACTCACGTGCACACCCTAAGATTGTTTTTTTAATGTTTTTGGTTCCTATTTGAGGCTCTCACCTCTGTGCTTGATTCACACAATGGATCCATCTCTTTTCTTGTTTATCATTAACTCTTTCTATGATAGATAGGGTTTGTATGTTAGACACATTGGAAATTTTGTTTATAGGTGTTGTGGAAGACACCCAATTAGAATTTGATATTTATGTATGAAAAATTGAATTGCAACACGAGATTAGAGAAAAAGGGATGGCGCAATGCATTCTACTTCGACAATTGCGAGCAACTTGTCTATATCTATTTTGTTCCCAGGCTCGACCTTGAAACCACCATTGAACCCTTTGTTTGCAACCCTCTGATACCATTTGAGGTGTTGAATTCCGGTGGAGTTGAAAAGTGTGTTATTTTAGCAAGACTCACCAATTTTTGTTTGATATTTTGTTTGCAATCCTTTGAATGCATAACAAAATTAATGCCAGAGTCCCTCAAAATGAAAAGTTGTAGGAAATACCATTTCTCTTGTGCTAAAACTATTTATGAGTATTTTCAGAGTTTCTTTCACATGGTGAGCCAACAGTGAAACAAATTCTTTACTTTAGGAAGACCTACCAATTTTGGATTTATGTTTTGTATCTATGACTTTGAATGCATAAACGAATTAATGCCAAAAAACTCTCAAAATAAAAAAGCTGTAGTGAATCCTATTTATCCTTTGTTAAAATTATTTCTAAGTGGAACAAATTATTTTTTTAGCGAGAACCACCAATTTTGGATTGATATTTTGTCTCTAGGGATCTAAATGCACATATGAGTTAATGCCAAAAAAACCCAAAATGAAAAATATGTAGTGAATCCCATTTCTCTTATGCTAAATTTATTTCTGAGTTTGTTTTAGATGGTGAGACAATAGTGAACATGCATAGTAAGGCAATATCAAAGCATCTTTAAATATGGAAAATTTTTATAATTCTTAATGCTTTTGAAAATGTGAATATTGAGTGCAAGAAACACCAATATATAGTAACAAAACTTTGAGTTTTTCAATGGTTTTTGAGTTGAAAAACAAGTATAAAAAACCATAGTAAATCATCCACATAGGACCAACATGGAATACACATGACTTGTGATTTATGTTTGACCTTGATACCCTTGGATCATTGGGTTTGGAGGGAAAAAGGTTGGGTTGAAGTGGGATGACAATGTTGTAGGGAGGTTCTATGGTTAAACACTTAATGAAAATGTCCCTTAAACCATACAAATGAATCAACACTTCAATAATAATCTTGAGTATTACTTGTAAAATTAGTAAAGTGAAAAGGAAACTACTTAAGTTTACTTTCCTTCCTATTGTAGAAAACTTGCATACAATAGCACTCCTCCAACAAGTGGACCATTTTTAAGATAAGAAATAATATTCAATAGGATAGTTCTAGTATTTTTTTATGTATGTGCCTCCAATCAATTCCATATTAAGAGTCTCAAGCCTCTTCACATGTTGGTAACTCTCCAAAGTGAATTTATTCTCAAATGAGCAATGTCATTCAATAACGAACTCCCAAAATATGGAGTGTTACATTCTTCTTTGATGAAGCGTGTTGGTGCAATGATGCACATTCAAATAATAATAAAATACTAAGTCACTGGAGAACCACTAAATATGTTCTTCCATCTTTCCTTGGGATAAAATATTGATGCCAAGTGTCTTCATTTACATTGTATTTCTTTCCAATAAGGTTAACCAACTCCTCATAAAGAGGAGCTCAACATATGTGTGCCCTCAAACAATGGATCTCAATGATATGTGTGCAAGAGAACCCCATAGTATTTTTTAACAAAATCCTCAATATATTCCCATCTCAAAATATGTGCCAAACGGTATTATTTAGTTTCAAAAGAAGAGGATATGCAATTTACACCTTTTTAGAGTGAACACGTGACTTTTAGCAACCTATAACAAGATGAAGCTCAATATGAATCCCATATTGAACTCGAAACCTTTCAAAGACTAATCCATACTCTAGTAATGTTATCTTTAATCATGTCCAAGTGACTTATAATTATTTAGTATAAATGTAGCAAGTTCTCACAAAATATGGAATTGCAAGGTCAAATATCCATGGTACTCTTTTGCTTCACTAAACCAATTTATCTATGCCCAAACACATATAAGTGGTGATAAAACTCTCTCACCCCTTGGATCAAAGTGGAAGAAAAGTAAGTGTATAAAGCCAAGACCCAGTGAAATGCATCTTGATGTCCCTAAGATGAAGGTAAATAATACAATTTACAATATTCTGAAATGGATTTCATTAGGAAATTTAGTTGTAGGGTATACATGTCTAAATAAATGCACAAATATTGGGTGGAGACAAAATGGGCTAGATCAATTGGTTCATTCTCATTTATGAAATGTCCATCAGAAACATTGTTATACTAAATATGGGGTTTCCATAGCAATTTTATGATAGGATTTTAGGGATGGATAATTGGTTTTGACTTAAGAATTTGCACTATTATTCTATAGGAACTAAAACATAGCCCATAGAATAGAACATTTATGAGCGAAAAATGTTTTGGTTTAATGGAAGCCGAATATAGGAATTTTGGTCAAGCCGTTTGAGCTCATAATAATATTCCATGAAACATTTCAAAACATTATACCCAAACTGATAAGTCTAAACAATAACTAATATTTGAGCATTTCAAAGCGATCTCATTTGAATCATATTTACTAGTATTTATAAATTTACCATTTGGTGATTAGGTTTTAGTTAGTAGGTTGTGAACCCATGCCAGTATGTATTGCATGATCCAATTCCTATATATAGGATTCCACGGTTATATTAAAAAATAGAGTGATTCTAGTGACATTAAATAAATATGGTGAAATAACATTAGACAAGAGTTTCTATAATCAAATTTCTTCTTGAAATAAGTATGAACACTCCTCTTAGCAACAAATCACAGTAGAATAGCAATAATGACAAAAAATATTTACGTAATTAATATATTTTTGAATAAAACCATATTATACAATATATATATGCAATGATAATGTAATTTCCCTTTTTGAAATTTTATTAAATGACCAATTTTTTCACTTTTTCCCCAATTTTGACCTTAACTAGTTTTGATGTCTAGACCTCCAAATTAACCCAAATGATCCCAAATTTTCTTAGAAGGTACATGATATATATTATAAATTAAATATTATTTTAAGATATGTTTTATGACCCCAAAATTACTTCTGAAAACTTTTTTAATGTTCTATTCAAAGTAGGAGTCTTTACTAGCAAATTGGGGCTTCAATTCCCCCTGGGTAATTGTCAGAAATGGCTTCTCAAATGGTCCCAAAGTCACTCGAAATTATGAATAGAGGAAGGGTATGTGTAAGATAAATTTTTAAAGTCTCATATGAATAATTTTTCAGTTTATACAGGTTTTTATGGCTCTTTCGAAATCAGCTCCTAAATCACAATTTTGACCCTTGGGGAAAATGCACCAAATCTTCTCCCAATGCAATAAAAATGAGTAAAATGGATTCAAATGCTTAATTAATGAAAATTATACTTGGAATAAACATTAATTACAGGAAATTAATTATAAATTTATCAGATATTCATTCCTTCATTCGAAATAATAAGCATTACCATGGCATATATCAAAATAGAGTGGAAATGGTCATTGTTTGCTCATTAAAAGTCATTTTGACATACAAATATTGGGTATTTAAACTTTAAAACTTATGAGAATGAATAAAATATAATATTTAATTGATTAAAATAATAAATATATAATTAATATCTTTCCCAAAGAGTACATGAGCTCACAGAAGGCGCAATCCCTCCATGAGCATGAATACGCAAAGAAAACTGGAAATGGTTGAGAGAAAGTGATGCAATAGAAGAATACACATGCTTCCATGTCTCTTAAAATTGAAAATAATACTCCATTATATATCCATTAAATACTTGAGTGGCCTCTCCAAACACCAACTTGTATGGGAATCTTTCACCCTTGAAATTGGCTAAGGCAAGAAAACTAGTCATCCTCTAGCTCTCACAATTCACAAATGACAATTTATCAAATGATAAAAGGCCATTATATTTTTTTATTCCTGTATTTTATAAACATCCTTATCCTTCTAAGTTTCCAAATCCATCCAAAAAATTAATCCAATTTGAATTTGGGTGTGTGCTCATGATTTTCCATGTGTCCTTCCTCTCCTAGCCTTCCACCTTCCTCAAATTCGATTTGGAGCCCATTGAGCTTCCTCAAATGACATGAGAGATCTCTTGGATGCTCTATTTATAACTAACATGTTATATATGTCATATTTAATCCTTCATATATGATTTGTATCATATGTGTCATAGCATCTTCATCATTGTTGTCACAGAGCTAGGGAATCTAGTCCAAGTGTCTCACTAGCTCCAAAATGACTCTTCCTTTCCTATGTAAGTTACATTTACTCCAAAATTCGACCTATGATGCATATGGAAAAGTTTATTAGTATTATAACTCATCCAAAAACCTTTATACTTCCTATGGATTCAAAATTGCAAGAGGAGGATGCCATGTGCACATAAATCCTAGCTTGTGTGGGCCCCATAGTCTCCATGTGTCTCCATGGTCCATTGCCACTTCAATTTTCTCTTGTATTTATTTAATAAACTACATTATTAAATATTTATCCCATTCTAATGTCTCAACATAATTTATTAGATCCCTTATTAAAATTCCAAATCTATCCATCCAACCTAGGAACTAGTAGGGTGATGGAATTGTCCTGCTATGCAATTATTTAAATGGGGACATTACAAATAAACTAACTATAGTTGATTACACCAGTCCCCTATTCTTACATGATTAATCCATTTACACAAAATTTGAAACACTATACAACTTGTTGTCATAAAACAACATAAGATTCAATTGGATGCATGTAATTGCAGTTGGGGCATGAAGGAAAAGCATTAAAAAACATAACAAACATGTGACACTTTACTATGGAATGGTGATCATGGCTAGATTCCACAGAAAAGTAGATCCGATGAGATAAAAATCTATGTAATAGTAATTTCAATTCATGATTATATTACATCTGTTAACATTTGACCTTTTTATGCTTATGAGATCAATATTTCAATATGATATCATTCTTATTGTATTGTGGCAGGGGGGGCGGTACTCAGAATACTCAGAACACACCTATAGCTTATGGTCAGGTAAACGTGATTTTAATATTAACATAATTTTTTTTTCATTAATCATGTTGATTAGACATGGTTCAAGTTTTAATTTTCAATATGAATGTGTCTTGCTTCTTGTATTGTGGAAGGATGACCATGGGAAATCCCCAATGGTGTTGCATCGATTAAATGTTAACCTAATAGTACTTAAACATGATTAAAGTAATTTTCTTTGATTATATGCATGTTATTTTTTTTATGTGAATTTTTGTAATGATAAAAATAAATAACTACTTTTATTGATTGATGTTTGTAGAGAACACCACATCAGGATGATGAGATGGTCACTGAGGAAGGTATATTTTATTCAATTAACGCAATGGAAACTGTGAAGAAGGCTTTGAAAAATTATAATCAAGAAATTCTTACATTGATTGTAATTAGACCCAAGAATGAAGAAATCAAAGCAAGAATTGATGACTTGAGACACACGATAGAATAATATGGATTAAGTGGCATATTTGAAATATTTTACAAACTATGACATATATTCATTTATTTTATTTTAGCTCTATATTTTTTTATATTATCTAATCAATTAAAGTTTTATTTTTGTAGGGATTTTTGGAGATAACACTCGTGCATTGAGTACATGATGTAGAGGTCAATATTGGTAGTATTGATGGTTCAACACATCGTCAATATAACACACCAATGAGGCTATTTGACTCTCCTTTCCATCAATTCCCTTTAGATGCTACAACCTTACCAGATGTTGGAGATCAACAAGGCCCTTCACCCAATACTACTTCAAAGGATGTTAGAGAGGAAAGTAGCATTGAATGTGAAATTTTCTATCATCGAGCAGTACATGTGGTTAGTAGGGGATCATTGATCATTACCTTATTGGTGGACCATGACCATGTTCCAATAAAGATACTGAATATTGTAGGTATTTTTTAATTAATGCAGTTTTTTTCATGTAATTCAAAGCCACATACATCACATTATTTTTAATTAATGATCATATTGTTTTTACAGGAAATAATTTTTTTTATAAAAACTTGAATGAGAAGGAATTGGATATTTTTGGATTGACCATGCATACATGGTTGAACTCCCAAAATGAAAAGTTGAAAGATGATATGGTGAACCACATGGTGATCTTGTTTTGTGATACCTTCAACATAAAAGGTGTCATTGCAACAAGCGATTTAAATTTGAAATATGTCAGGAAAACTTATAGGGACAATTTGCAAATTATCCTTAAGTATGTTAGGATAGTTAGACACTTAGGAGTTAGTTAAGATCAACTTGTGTAATATATCCGTTAGGTAAAAGTGTGTTTCTTTAGTATGCATTAGTATGCATTTGTAAATATTCTAATCCGACAATCACAATATCTTCTAGACATAGAGTTATCTGACGGTTCAACTTCTCTTATATCATACATACCATTGATCCGTGGCTTAACACCCGATTGGTCTATGATATATATTTAAATAGCATAGAGGGTCCTTGGCTATTTGATCGATTATGAGAAGCTCATGTAACTTTCATTCTTTTGCATAATACATTGCTCCAAGTAGCTATTTGGCTGGGGCCGTGGACTATTTCCCTCTCGATGGTTTTAACCACGTGACAAACATCGGTGTGTTGATGTATGATCTATTTGTGTGAAGTAGTTGTTCAATGTGTTCATTCTTTTGGGAGTACCCCGTGCACCCAAACATGGTATCAGAGCGTTTATGAAGAGTCGCTTTCAGTTTTGATCAAAATCTGGAACCGGTGTTGCTGAAACTTTGAAAGGGTTTCTAGTTCCATATTTTCTATACATTTGTGTCCTATCATAGCTATTCCATTGCGTCTAGAGCATTGTTTCCATTGGGAAATAGTTTTTGTTTCATCGAAAACTATTTTCGTTTGTTTCAGAAACACCCATTTCGGCAAATCTGAAGGTATAATGTTACAGTGACGGATTTGTTTTTTTTATTATTTTAAATCTCTCATATTTTATCAATTTTATTATTAGAAATTTACTTTTTTAGTCTCGGACTATTGCCTTCCCTAGCTATGTATGCTCTTTTCCGTGCACCTTGCACGATCGCGGCGAATTAGAAACAGAAAGGGAAAGTTTTTTTCTTGTCTTCTCGGCTACGTATGCTCTTTGTTGTGCACCTTGTGCGATCATGGCAAATCAGAAACAATGAGAAAATTTGAAAACGTAGACTTTCCGGGTAAGCTAACCAAGATCTAACCCCATTGTGTGGAAAACGTTTTTTCATTTTCGTTTTTTGTTTTTTTTTGTGATTTGCAGGAAAAGAAGGCAAGCACGGAGAATGAGAGAGAAGAGTAAAAAAAAAAATCCCCTTTCCTCTTTCCATTCTTTTACGTACCTTTTAAACTTATCTCACTTGGTCCAAAGTTGTTTTATTCCTTAATAGGTCTCCAGTTCAAGTCTTATTAAGCTACTTTTTAGTGCATGTAATTTTTATTTTTACTTTATTGTAAAAGTGCATCTCACATAAACAAAATAAAATAAAAAGTGAGTCACTTAAGTCTTTTAATTTATTGTCGCACTATTTAAAAGTAACATTATTATAAAAGTGAACATCACTCATTCTATAAAAAGTGATTCACTCAAAAGAAACTTTATTGTAAAGTGATTGTCAAAGGTTGATCTTGGGAAGAGGGGGGTTCTTTTTTTTGTTAGTCAAGTTAATATCTACCATGTCACTATTGGGGACATCTTCAACATTTTCTTTGATCAAGAATAACTTCATCATCCAGAATCAGTTTTCAGTGCCGTTTTTTTTAAACCACATATTTTTTTGAGCTCTTTGAATCCAGACAGGTAGTTTTTGTTTTTTCAGCCATTATTTTATAGTATGGCTGCCCCTTAAGATATTATACTTACAAGTTCTAACTATTTCTCATGGAAATCTCGTATGGAGGATGTTCTACGAAGTAGGGGACTTTTCAGGATAACCTCAAGGAAAGAAACAGAACCCACTGATGATGATAAGAAAATTAAATGGGAAAATAGATGTGATGAAGCTCATGGATTTATTGGGATGTCAATCTCTACTGATTTGCGATTCCACATATCTAGAATTGATGAACCTGATATAGCTTGGGAAAAGTTGGAATCTGTGTTTGGTAAACACAATGAAATTTGGGGTCATCAACTTGAGAAAGAGTTGCTTTCCTTGAATTGAAATGATTTTTCATGCATTAAAGACTATTTATCTAAGTATAAAACTATTAGACAATTATGTGCAGAATGCAAGATTTAGAAAGAAGACAAACAATGTATTTATCATATTCTTTCCAAACTTGGACCTGCATATTCTGTTTTTGTATCTACATTCTACTCCATGAAATAATCTTTGACTGTAGCTAGCTATCAAGAGCCTAGTCTTGAATCCTTCTTTGATTCCTTAATTAGAGAGCAAGATAAGCTCATTCACCTTGGAATAATTAACAATGCAGAGACATCTGGGAAAGCCTTATTGTCCCAATAGAAAGAAAAGTCCAAGCCTCCTAAGAAACAAAATTTTTGCAATAATAAGCCAACCAACAAGGGTCCCAAACCCTCTCTATCATCTCCTTCTTTAAAAAATGACAAAGGATCCAAGCCAAAAGGAAAGAAGAGTGAGCGTCATTGCAATTTTTGTGGGAAATATAATCATGATGAATCCAAGTGTTTCAAGAAGATGGCAACCTTGGAATTAGTAATGAAGAAGCACCACATCAACCTAGATTCGTCTTCATAATCTAACTCTCATGGACATGCACTTTGTGCTTCTGGTTACTCTTATGGTACATCTTCTTCTACTACAAATGAATGGCTCATTGATTCTGGAGCAACTTATCATATGGATAAGGATCAAGCCATCTTTTCTACTATGCATGAATGTAACACAAAATAAATATTTGTTGGTGATGATAGATCTCTAAGTGTTCTAGGATCTGGAACAGTTCTAGTAGAAAATGGTCATTTCAGTGATGTACTATGTGTTCCAAAAATTTCATGCAATTTGTTATCAATTTATCAAATTACTCATTCAAGTTAAGGTAAAACTGTGACGTTTACACCTCACCAAGTTGTAATCAAGGATTTTAAAAATCCTCAAAATGTCCTTGCTATTGGAACTATTGATGATATTACCAGGTTGTACAAATTTAACAACTTTGGGTCATCACCTTTTCCGTCAGTTTTTGTTGCTCATAGTGATAACTTGAGCAAACTTTGGCATGAGCAATTTGGTCACTTAAATTACCGCTCATTGCAACAACTATGTAAAGACAATATGGTGACTGGTCTTCCGATGGTATCTTGCAAGGATGGTGTTTGTTCCGGTTATGTACTCGAAAAACATCATCGTGACAGTTTTGACAAACGTGGCTCTTTGCATGCCTCGATTCCCTTGGAGCTTGTGCATAGTGACTTGTGTGGTCCTCTTCCATCTACTTCCTTTTTTGGTTTCAAATATTTCTTAACTTTCATTGATGATTACACTAGACGCACTTGGGTTTACTTCCTAAAACTTAAGAGTGAAGTATTTAACATGTTCTTGTCCTACAAGGCCCTTGTTGAAAAAAAATATGCTCATCAAATTATTAAGTTAAGATCTGACAATGGAAGAGAATATGTTAGCAACAAGTTCACTACTTTCTGCATTGAACAAGGAATCCAACAACAGCACACTGTTCCATATACACCATAGCAAAATGGTGTAGCTGAATGGAAGAACCGCACTTTAAAAGAAATGGCTAATTGTATGATCCAATCTAAGGGACTAAGTCTTCAATATTGGGCTAAGGCCATAAATTGTGCAAATTACATAGTTAATCGCACACCCACTAAATTTTTACAAGGTATAACAATGAAAGAAGCATGGAGTAAATTAAACCAGATGTAAGTCACTTTCGTGTGTTTGGTTGTGAAGCATGGGCTCACATTCCAGATGAAAAATGGAAAGAATTGCAGCCTAAAAGTGAAAAGTGCATATTTGTTGGATATTCTGAAGATGTAAAAGGTTATAGACTTCTTCAGCCCCATTCACATGATATAATCATTAGAAGAGATGTTAAATTTGATGAAAATCTCTTGCCCTGCGAGCCTAACTTGGCGGGTGTGCCATCTTTGGCCCGCGAGCCTGATTCGACGATTGTACCTTTTTCTTCTTCTTCCAACTTTCTTGACATGTTTCCAACTACAGTTTCTGATGATGAAAGTGTGGATGAAAATCCAACTCCACCTGCTCATGTTCGTCTAGTTTCACCAGCACCAATACTTCCTCAATGGGTCCATTCAAAATGTGAAGCAGCTAGTGATATTGCCGGTCATCCTAGACATCAACGTCGAACACATTCTCAGTTTCAGCGAGCCTCTTCTCTTTTGGCTCAAGTTTCCAAGAATCATGATCCACAAACTTTTGTAGAAGCTTCAGAAAATCCAGATTGGGATGTAGCTATGAATGACGGATATCATTCCTTAATGGAAAATGATACTTGGGATCTTGTTCCTCTTCCAAAATGAAGAAAACTTCTCAGATGTAAATCGGTTTACAGAACTAAGTATGCATCAGATGAAAGTGTTGAAAGACTTAAGGCAAGGTTAGTTGCCAAAGGTTTTTCCCAAGTTGAAGGGATTGACTACAATGAAACCTTTGCTCTTGTCACAAAAATGAATTCCATCCGCCTTGTTCTTTCCCTTGCAGCCTTACATAACTGGGAAGTCCATCAAATGGATGTCAAGTCTACCTTTTTACATGGTGATTTATAGGAGGAAATTTACATGGAACAACCTCCTGGATATGTTCAGGATAACTCTAGCCTTGTCTGTCTCCTTAAGAAATCCTTATGTGGCCTTAAGCAAGCTCCTAGATCTTGGTATGCCAAAATGGATAGCTTTCTCCTTGACACTGGTTTTTCTAGATGCCATTATGACCCCAATGTCTATATGAAGAAAGTAGGAAACCATCTCATCATACTTGTTCTTTATGTTGATGATCTTATCCTTACTCGTAGTGGCCCTAAACTTATAACCCATGTGAAATCCAGTCTTAAGCAAAATTTTGAAATGTCAGACTTAGGACATTTGCATTATTTTCTTGGTCTCCAACTCTTGTAAACCAAATAAGGAATATTTTTTTCCCAGTATAAGTATGCTTGTGACCTTCTTCGTCGCTTCCATATGGAATATTTTAAACCAGCCCCTTCTCCCTTCCAGTCTGGAGTCAAACTTTTTGCCACTTGTACTTCCCCTGAAGTAGATGCCACCTTGTATCGTCAGCTTGTTGGAAGTCTTTTATACTTGACTCATTCTCATCCCGACCTTTCCTTTTCCATTGGTCATGTTGCCCATTATATGCAAGATCCTCATGAAAGTCACTAGAAAGCAGCAAAAATAATACTTCAATATATTCGAGGTACAATTCAGTTTGGGATTCATTACAGTACAATGGGGAAACCTTTGTTGGTTGGTTTCACTGATTCAGATTGGGCTGGTGATCCTGATGATCAAAAGTCTATCGCAGGTTATGTTTTCAGTTTGGGATCTGGACTTGTCACTTGGGCTTGTAAGAAACAACAAGCTCTTGCTCTTTCTTCAATAGAAGCAGAATATTGAGCCGCAGTTAATGCCAGTCAGGAAGATTTATGGCTTTGGAAGATCCTTTTAGATTTTGGATTCGAGTAGCAACAACCTACTCCACTTTGGTGCAAAAATAAAAGTGCCATCAAGCTTGCCAAAAACCCAGTTCTACATCACCAAAACAAACACATTGAGCTACACATGCACTTCATCAGAAATATTGTTCATGATCATGTTCTTGAAATGCTCTATTTCCCTACATATGATCAAGTTGCAGACATCTTCACCAAGTCTCTTACAGAAGTGAATTTTTCTAAACTTCGGTCTATGTTGGGATTTCAGGAATGTGTCCTTAAGGGGGATAGACTCTAATGTCTCCTTCCTTCTCCTAATAGTGTGACTTTTGTAAATCCTTCAATTCTATCCCAAGTTGTTCTTAGGGGGGGATGTTAGTATATTTAGACACTTAGGAGTTAGTTAAGATCAACTTGTGTAATATATCCGTTAGGTAAAAGTGTGTTTCTTTAGTATGCATTAGTATGCATTTGTAAATATTCTAATCCGACGGTCACGATATGTTCTAGACATAGAGTGATATGACGATTCAAATTCTCTTAGATCATACCTACCATTGATCTGTGGCTTAACACCCGATTGGTCTATGATATCTATTTAGAGCATAGAGGGTCCTTAGCTAGTTGATCGATTATGAGAAGCTCATGTAACTTTCTTTATTTTGCATAATAAATTGCTCCAAGTAGCTATTTGGTTGGGGCCATGGACTATTTCCCTCTCGAGGGTTTTAACCACATGACAAACATCGGTGTCTTGATCTATGATCTATTTGTGTGAAGTGGTTGCTCAAGGTGTTTAGTCTTTTGGGAGTACCCTGTGTACCTGAACAAAGTATGAGTGTCCTTTGATGTTTTCAGAGAAGGAGTGGAAGGTGCTTGTGGATGATGCAAAGGAGAATGCATTAAGAAAATAAGGAAAGACTCATCCACTTGGTTCAATAAGGTATGACACATATCATATTTTCAATGAAAAATGTTCAATATTTTTTTACTTTTAAATATATTTAAGTTGCGATATCTAGCATATTTGAAACATTTCATAGGATCCTCAACACCTCTAAAGAGACAAAAGAAAGAGTAGAAAAGCATGGGAAACATAAATTGGGCCAGGGTGGATATCAGAAAACAAGAGAATGAATTGTAAGAATCAAACGATCATTATTTGTAGCTAATTTTTTTCTAATTATAGCGAACAAATAATGGATTTATCACAAGCAATTTTCATGCTGTTATACATTGCAGGGAAATGGTTTTCAAGAGGAATCCACTGAAGAAGACTTAAGTCTCTGCTTCAAGTATGATTTTCAACATGTGATGGTATGTCAAAACGTTTGGGGAAAACCCCAATTCACCATTCATGCACACAAAGGTAAATAAAAACAATAAGGACATCATTATAATGTACTTGTGTAATCTATTCATGAATGATTACATCAAAAAATAAATGTCTTTTTTTTGTTTTGAGGGTGAGAGAAACAAAAGAAGCAAGGGTAGTGGTACCAAACAGGTACCACATGATGTTGGGGAGCTTCCTCATGTTGGTAGTGAGCAACCTATCCATCCAGGTATGTATGCTATACAATAAATGTATTTAATATGATTTTAAATATATAATTGATGAAGTGTACTGATAAATTTTCTTTTGTGAATGGAATATCATGTACCTTATCATGCTCAACTGGAAGATGAATAAATGGCAGAACTATTTAACACTCCAATTTTCTCAGCTAGTTAGCCAACAAGTAAAGATCATTACAATGATATTGGAAATAATGAAATATGTATCTCAATAATAACTATACATTTATATTTATATAAATGTCTTGGTTTTCGCAGATGATGCCCCTCTCCAATGACCACCACACCCTACTATTCGACATACTAGAAGTATGGTACATAAGCGCATTTCCACACAATCAACAGAAAGAGAGGGAACAATAACTACAACAGCAAATGACAACGAATTATATGTCCCCATATTGGAATTTATGTAAAACAAAACAAAACAAAACAAAATTTAGTTGTATACATTTAAGATTTGTATTTGATTGAGTAAAGAAATGAAATATTTATAGTTTTGTTACAAGTTTCTTGATTTAGTCGGTTCATAGATTATTTTTTAATATGTGTGACATATTTCGAGGACAATGGTTATCTTCAAGGGGCTGGTTACCCCTTGTTGAGTTAACCTGGGGAAGATGAGATGACCACATGAGCTTCCTTAACCAGTGATGATGATTATGAGCTCCACTCTTTGTATAAGACACATGATACATATGACCACATACAGTTGAGAAGGGCGAGTAACATACCCTCACATTGACTTGATGTGCATGAGCCTAGTATGATGTCATGTTGCCTTGTTATGTTATGTTGACTTGCATGTTTACTTGTATGTAATTTTTAGCCTTGTGGTGACTCATGATTGACCCTTGCATGGTAACGTTGAGCTATACAACCCTTAAATGTTGATGTCCAACTTGTTGATGACTAGAATTACCCTTTAGAGGGAATTTTCACCGTTGTGTTGACCTTAATATTCCTCGTTAGTTTCCATCCACCATATTGCTACCTTATATGAATTTTTTTGAGAACTTTGCTATTATTTTTTATTGTGAGTTTTTCGTACTACTGTGTTGTTAGTGTTTTTTATTTGTTAGGGTTGGATGATCTATTTTAGGGTATTTTCTAGTTCTATATTCTCTCCTTTAATAGGTATGCTAGTCTAGTTGAGTCTCATGCAAGTAACCTAATGCTAAAAGTTTGAAGTATGTTTAGAAGCATTTTTTCTGAGGATAAGGGAGGTCTGCCCTAACATCTTATGTTGACTTTATAATTGGTTCAGATTTGATATATATTTATACTGTTATATATTATTGTATTTCATTAACAACTTAGATCTGATATAGATTTCCACTATTATTACTGTTATTGTTTTCAGTGATTTAATGGTCATTGTATGTCATTGTTTCTGGGACATTCTGGACATGAAGGATATTGAGGTATGGTTTTTCTTTTCCATGAAAATGACATAATTTTATTGTATTGTAGTAATACATACAACATGACAACTATGCCATATTGTTTTTCTTTGCATAGTGGGAGTAAAAAGCAATATGGGATTATTTTTAACCTTATCCTACTTGTTAAATTTTCTCATCTGAAAACCTACATGATAACATTGTTCTAGAAATGGGTTTGTTTTTCAATGATTTTTTTCTTGTATTGTCCATGTTGACCTTCAAATCTAGAGCAATTTCTTGTTTGCTTTGTAATGGGATACATTAGTGAGAATAATGAATATGGCGATAATATTGTTTAGTAATTTGAAAATGTTATTGGCTCAGTCCAAGACTTCCCAAATCATTTTGTGCACTCAATCTGTTTTTTGCTATGTATATTGCATTTTCCCAATTGAATTTAGAAACAATATGTTTATTAATTCATTCCATGCTTTGAAGCACATTAATCTTTTTTATTCTAATGGTTAGGAAAATATCATTTGTGGTGTGCATTGACCATTATTGGTATCATGTCAAAAAATTGTATTCCTTTGATATGGCCTTGAGGCTAAGAACATAAAATAATTATATGACCCAATCATTCATCATAAAGACCTCAATAGTGATACTCAACCACAAACACAGTTAGGAACTTTCTAGTAGACTCGTCACACTCATGGAAAAACTTTGGAGGATGCAATCAGTCACTGTCCAAATGTAAAAGGTTACCACAATAAGCATCCCAATGGAGTCACATTTCTAGTCTAGGTTCACAGATCTAGCTAGGAAGCTAAAGAAGGTCACGACCTACTCTGATATCGGTGATAAGGTCACATCCTAGTCCAAGTGCAGCAGCAATTCCATAGCCCAGTAAAGAGAGTAGTAGAAGGATCATGGATGAGCACAATGCGGTCATGACTAGAAGTAATGGTGTTACATCCCACTCCAACAGTATCAAAACCATCACCCTCAAGGCCATATAAAAGGAATATATAAATGTTTAGAATGTCTTTACAATAGGGTGTGAATCCTTTCTAAGATATAATATATATATATATCTGTGTGTGTGTGTGTAGATGACATTTCTATCTACTAATTATGATACTTAATTCATTTTTAGGAAGAAACCCTAAGATACTTTTTCTCATTGAAAAAAACATTGTTTGGATGATTCCACTCACTCAATTTGTCATCAAAATGAATGAATTATCCAAATCTCAATTTGACTCAATCAAGAGTTGGTTTATAAAGCTCAAGTAAACTTGGCTAGAATCAAGTAATGTTGTACAAAATTGTCATAATTGCATACTCAACATACTCTATTAAGACTCACTCAACATCAACATACCCAAAAAAGGAACAATCAAAACTTGGTGGGCATATGTCTATTTTGGTGCTTAAAGAATGGATTTGTCTTTGATTGTTTTTGTCCAAATTTGAATTTATATCCTTTTGTAATTCACTCAGTTTTTCCAAGTGCCAAATTGAATCATATTCTTTGTCTTTCATGAGTTTTTTGTTTCATTATAGTTGTGTGACTTTGTTAGAGACTTTGGGGTACTCAAATGTCTTTGGTTTTGGCACCCCATTTTGGGCCTTTCATTCTTGTATCCATTTGAGAACCAAAAGTGAATCTTTGTGGTTTTATTTGTTGTATTTAACTTATTATGGCCATAATCATGGAAATTTATGCATATAAAAGTTTGATTTTGACTTAGATTATGTTTCCATAGCACATGTTAGCTGAAAGGTCCAAATTAGTTCATATAAAACCATCCTATCCCAAATGGATCGCATATAGAAGCTTTCAATCCCTTACTAATACTCATGTCTATTCAGATTCTATAGAATGAACCTATAGCCAAATAGATTTGTAGAAACAGACCTTTCAATCAAGTTGTTAAACTAAGAATACTTTGTCATTATAAAAATGAATTGACAAATGTGGAAGATTCCTTAAAATGGGATAAGATAAAAAGGCCCAAATGAATTCATTTTGAACCATCTTGTTATAAATGGATTCTTTAGCAATCCCTTTCTGAGATCCATGGCTACGCATATTTTGACTCGTGTTTCTATAACTGAATTAAATATTTTTAGATAATAAACCTATCAACCAAGTTGTTTCCAATTTACCAGTGCTTTATTACTTGTTGTCCATTAGTCTGTATTGACCTCTACTATTGTTAGTATTACATTTGATGAATTATATCTCAAGTACAAACCTTAACACAATGACTAGTAGTGTTAAAGTTGAAAGAGATGAAAATTATATTTTGAATTCTTATTACAAAAATATTATTCATGTGATTTAAACAAAATTTTATTAATGTGTGAAAACGAGGCCTTATCGAAGACATTTTAGGGTTTGCGTTATCCTCTTCTCATCTTCTCTTATTGAATTCCTCTACCATAGGGTGATTTCAAGTTTGAAGCTCTTCTACTCCTATTGATTTCCAATCCCACAAGAATATTTCAAGGTCAATGCTCCTTTTTCTCATTTATTGTGATCTCCATCGAGCTCCCATGCCACATGAATATTTCATGTTCAATGCACTGTAATTCCCATTTATTGTGATTTCCAAAAGAGGTTTTTAGGTTCAAATATCCTATGCTTGCATCATTTTCATAGACTATAAGAAGTTTTTCCATGTTGATTGTTGTCAGTTAGCCATGCTAGAAGAGGATTTTAGGTTCAGAGCTCAAAAGGTTGTTGTCGGGGTGCGCCCAGGAACAATAGATATTCAAATTTTCCAAATTTCTTCATTTTTCTTGACCTATATGTGTGATAACCTTTCTTTCCCTTATAACCATAAAGGATGACCCATAATCCTTTCAATATTTTAGATTCAGTAATTTGATGTTAACATTAACAAACATTGGATTCAATGTTTAAATGTTAAATTGGGTCACGTGATCCCTAATTTGGACATCCTTTGTAGTACTAATAAACTGAATAGAACCCAATTTTTTCAAACCCACAAACCTTTAAAGAAATTTTTTTCCATTATCTCCATTTATTTGTCAAACACTAGAATCTTAAAAGGGAGCTCAAGCTTTATAACTATTTTACCTTAATGGTCCTGGGTTTTGATAATTTTGGAGTGGGATGTAACACTCATGTTGATAGTTGTGACCACATTGTGCTCTTCCTTGATCCTTATGCTGCACCCTTTACTGGGTCATGGAATTGTTGCTACACTTGGATTGGGTCATGACCTTACCACTGATATATGAGAAGGCTATGACCTCCTAGCTATAGTTGTGAACCTTGTGTTGGGTGCCATATTTGAAATGTTACTCCATTGGGATGTCTAAGTTTGAGTTATGACTTGTTTATTATTGCATACATAAATCATATATTGTAAGTGTCTCACCTATTTGATTCGTGGTCCGTAAGTGCCTTTACATGTTGGTTGTGGATTGCAAGTGACTCTCCCTTGTTGGGCCATGGTTGTGATAGGCCTCCTGGGCTGATTTGTGATTTGTTTGCAGCCTCTAAGGTTTGTTTGTGGATGTGGTATTCCTCTTGGGATGAAATGTGATCTGTTTACAACCTCTAAGGTTGGTTCGTTGATGTGGTATCCCTCTTGGACTAGTCTGCGATTTTTTTGCAACCTCTAAGGATGGATCGTGGTTGCGGTATCCCTCCTAGGCTATATTGTGATTTATTTGCAGTCTATAAGGCTGGTTCATGGCCATGGTATCCCTCCTGGGATGGAATGTGACTTGTTTACAACATTTACGGCTGGTCCATGGTTGTAGAAACCCTCTAGGGTTGATTCATGACTTATTGTGTCCTCTAGGGTTTGTCCATGACTGTGTTAAGTCTACTAGAAACTACCTAACTATTTTTCGGGTTGAGTATCACTACTGAGGTATTTACGTTGAATGATTGGGTCATATTATTTAATGTATGTATTTATTCTTAACCTTTATAAATCTCTCTCTCTCTCTCAGGGTATGTCACCTATTCCTTTTGGAAGCTTTTCCATAGAGTGATAAAAGGTGATTTCAAAAGTGTTTGGGTATAAGGAATATCCAAACCAGATCTCAACCAGTTTCATTTCTATTTATTACTTGTTGTTCATTAGTCTGTATTGTCTGCTACTATTGTTAGTATTGCATTTGATGAATTATATCTTAAGGAAAAACCTTAAAACAATGACGAGTAGAGTGGTAAAGTTAAAAGAGATGAAAATTGCGTTTTGAATTTTTATTACAGTAGTACCATTTTTTATCTTGTTCTCTTTTAGTTTTGTTTTATGCATAAAAAAACTTATATTGAACCCTACCATTACCATAAAATTTAACAATAGGAAGGGAAAAAACCATCAAAACTAAAAAATTTCTATCTAATAAAAATACCTAGTTAACCTCTATGATCCACCCACCAGTTGGAATTGTTTGTCGACTTCGACTAGTTCAACATCAACTTCGACAACTATGGAAATTGACACAGCCTCGATAGGTTCATCACCACAAAATCCATCACCTCGACACAACTATGACATATTGTCTCTTTGTCTTCCAGTCATCTGTAATGGTTGAACTTCTGAACCATTCCAACTTCTTGTAACCTAATGTAACAGGAAGACAACCCAAGTCTTATCATCACTCTATATAAGAATTTTCATTATTGTAATATGAAGCAAGTGATAGAACATTAATGAAACAACATATATCGGCTCAAATTATTTCATTTTGTCTATGTGTAGTGTATTTCCTACTTTTCTTATTCTTGATATGCTTCCTCCATAATATTTTTGTGTCATTCAAGTGAACTGTAGTCCCCATCATGCGCCTGGGAACCCAGATCATTAATATCAGAGCATATTCAGAGCTTGTTTTTACTTAAGTTGTGTGTAGACAATTCTATTGAGGTTACATGACTTATGCTTGTTCAAACACTCTCACAAACTCAGCAATCCAAGTAGACACTACCTTCGAATTCATAGTATTTATCTACTTACACCACTAGATCAAAGATGGATAAAGAAACATACAATAGACATGCAACTGGCCAAACAGAGCAACTCATATAGAGATAAATCGCTCAACAACGAACCAAAATTTTCTCCTAGATCAATGAGATTATCACGCGATTCACCTTAACCTTAGGAGGATCATCGATGAAATCAAATTACAACAAAATTAGTCCATTCAAAGTGCAAATGAATTTGAACATATCGAATCTTAAAGGAAAGATTGAAGCGAAATCCATAGACAATTGGGTACAACAATTGGAATCCTATTACTATGTTAATCAACAATCATAAGTTGAAAAGATCACCATCGCATACTTAAAGATGTCGACCCCTGTGCACTGCTAGTGGGAGAATCTATAGACAAATATGGAGAAAGACAGATACCCCATAGATAAGTGGGAGAAATTCGTCGAGTACATTAGGAAGGATTTCTACCCGCCCAATTACATTGAACAATATTATAAGAAGTGGAAGCATTTAAGGCAATGGAAATACTAGCTTGTGCAAAGTTACACTGACGAGTTCTATAGACTCGTGGTGAGACTTGGCATTCAAGAAGAAGAGAAATTGCTTGTTCTGAAGTATGTTAGTGAATTATCCCTGTACATTCAGCAAGAGATGGAATTTCTGACTATCAGTACACTTGTGGATGCATTCCACTACGCTAGTAAGCTTGAATCTAAATAGAAAGGAAAAGCACATTTCATGACCAAGCCAATAGGTCAAAATATGACAAGAAGTCACTAGTTGAGTCCGACAAGTCAAGACACCCTTCTTAGTCAACCCCACCAAAGTCATACCATGGAAAAACAAATCTCCTAAAGACAAGAGGGAATGTATAAAACAATCCTCTACGTGGAAATGGTGTCATTACTATGATTCATCATAGCATGATACTTCTAAATGCAAGGCTCGAAAGAAATTTTTGGAAAAATTTTCGACCTCTGACTTGTCCGACAAAACCCTAGTAGAATCTGACCCATAAGCATTGACCCTTTTGACATCAACATAAACCACTCTAATAGCCTCAACATGGAGGAAAGAGAGTGCATATTCCATACACAGTTATGGGTTCCAAACAATCCATTGCAATCCATTGCATCTGATTGTGGATAATAGTAGCCAAAAAATCTTTGTTTCTGAAGATCTCGTGAAGAAACTAGGTCTTGTCACCACTCCACATCCTCAGCCTTATAATATCAATTGGATGAAGGATGGGTAGGAACTAAGGATCACCTGAAAATGAAAACTCACATATTTCATTAATCCTTTTGAAGATGAAGTACTATGTGATGTGGCACCTCTTTCTATAGCTAATGCCTTATTTGGGAAACCTTACTTATGGGACTGACATGGGAGTTATCAATCATGGACTTAGAAGGTGAAGGTTAAAGTATGGAACCAATGGTATGGTATACTAGAGAAATGATCTACACCCACTATTATAATGACATCTTCCAACAAGACAAAGAATATCATCAACCATGCTCAGATATTCTCATTGATCATGATTAAGCCTCAACATCCCAGGAATACTGCAACAACTAGTCAATTCAATGACCATTGCATCTCTTGAAAACAACAAAAAACATATCGACAATATTCTTGATGAATACTAGTACATATTTCAAGAAATAGACAGAGTACCTCTACATTTCCAGTTACATTCAATCATGTGTGGATTGTTCCATTGCTAAACCACTGAATCAATGACAAGGATTATATACGCCTTTTCTAGTTCCTAGTCGACCATGGGAATCTATTTCTATGTACTACTTGATGGTATATCCTACTACCAAACATGAGCATGATGCGATATTAGTAGTAGTCAACATTTTTTCCAAGATGGATATTCTGATTCCATGTAAGAAGACTACGATAGCACAACAGACTGCCCATCTCTTCTTCAAACATGTTTGGAAACATCATAGTGTACCGATGACCATAATTTATGACAAAGATGCCATACATGTCAGCATATTTTGGATTACTCTCTGGAAATAGATCGACACTAGAATCACTTTGTCAACAATTTCCATTCTTAGACAAACGAACAGACGAAAGTTATGAATCTCTTGGTAGTACAACTGCTTCGCATGTACAACCACAAGCATAATCTAAAATGGGATGAAAGTTGTTGAAATATTGTAACTTCGAAGAATATTCTATATGTATTTTTTTGTGGTCCTTGATGGTCCTACCGGGAGAACCACTTGTATTACATTGTACCCTGATTCTCCTAATCAGAAGAACTAATAAGAGTCATGAGGTAGTTCCCTCTAATTGTAAAGGTGGGTCATCATCACCCCATTGTGGTTAATTGAGCCTACATGTGTAACTTGAGCCTACATGATTTAACTTGAGCCTACATGTCAAATGAGTTAAGTTAAGTGAATGGATGAATATAAATAGAGGTGTAGTGCTCCTCATTTGAGACATGCACTCTCACTTGTGTAGCGCATTAGTGGAAAAGAGAAGTAGCTGGAGAAGGAGGAGGATCGGGCTTTGATCTCCTTGCTGGTTTTATCTTTTATCTTTTCTGTTTTTGGGGCATCTATATTGAGGAAGATTTTGCTGGATTTTTCCCTTTAGGGTTTTCCCAGGATAAATCTTTGTGTTCCTTTTGTATGGTTGTGCTTGTCTATCTTTCAGTGATCCTATTTATACGCTTTTGTTATGAAAAATGAAATGAAGTACTGATGTCTTAGCTAAGCATATGAAAATTTAACATGGTATCAGAGCCACCCTGAAAAGAATACATTGTGCAGCTACAGAATCTATGGCTTCTTACTTTTTGGTTCTCTCTCCACAATTGATCAGCAAAATAAGTCTAGGATGACTCTCCATTGAAGGGCACATCTTTCTGTCGAAGTGGAATTCAATTCCGAGCATTTTCAGTTTTCGGTGTGGGAAATTAGGGATTTTTGCAAAAGAAGAATTTTTGAGTGAGCCCAACATAGGATTTCTCTCCTCATCAAAATCGAATTTTAGAGACCTAGATCAATATTTTTGGTTGGGTGAAACTCCGGGAAATTCAAACCCTAGTTTGACCCGGAGCTAGAAAAAACCTAAATACTAAAAATGCTAAGTATTGGTATATTCGCTATATCCCAATATTGGCAAATGTTCAGGAGCTGAAAATGTCAGAGGCCGAAGATAAAATCCAGATGTACACTGTTTCCCAAAGGAAGCCTCATATTCGCTATATTTGGGGAGATATGATCCCTCCAAGTTAGGGTTCCAGCCTCTTCCAAAATTCATCCCTAAACAGGACACCTGGGTAAAATTGCTATAGATTGGGATAAAGAGGTCCAAATGAATTCCTGAAGATGTTAAAAAAATATCACTGAATTTACTTTCTGTGGTCCCAATTTTAGAACCAGAAGATGAAACAGTGACACGTGGAAGTCCGTACAACTTCGTTGTTTTGAACAGTCCTGTAAAAGGTCACCGTGGGAAAAGCATCATAAATCCACATTGGTGAAACAAATTATGATGAAACCTATGGCGTTGGATCAGGGACATGTGAGGTTACCTCAGTGCAAAATTTCAGACACATAGGAGTAGTAATTTCGGATATATCACAGAAATAATGACAGACATTTCTGCAGAAGAAATTGGAAAACTAGGGGTTCCTATTTCGGGAGCTTCCCTCCACTGTTTCAGAAAAGGAGTACATTAGAAAGCTCCATTTGAAGAGATCTATCCTTATATCCAATCAGATCTTAAAATTTTTGGAAATTAGGGTTTCTCTGACAAACCCTATATCAGCTAGCTCTGGAAGCAGGATGGACACCTCAAATTGGTAAGATCTAATCTTTTGCTATTTGCATTTGAGGTTCTCATTTCAAAGTGATCTATCACATCAGATTGATGATAATATTGGTAAAGTTGAAAACTTCCAAGCATGGAAGTATTTGATCTCTCTGAAGAAAATGAATTGGACACCTACATGAGTAGAGAGGTTCCAATTCCATACGGAGGTGAGGCTCAAAGCCTTACGCAAGAAGAACTTGATCAAGGCCAAGAAGATCATTGTTGATTCAATCATGAATCAAATTGTACCACAACTGTCTTCCCTAAAGACACCAAAGATGTTTGATTCCTTGATCAATCTATTTGAAGATAAGAACTAAAATCAGAAGATGGCTTTGAGAAAACAGTTGAAGGATGTGAAGATCCAAAATGTAGAACAACTTGAAGTGGTAGAAGAAGAAGTGGAGAATGCAAAAGTGGTGACAGCCACCTTGAATGGCCTCCCAGGATCATGGGATTCATTCATGCAAAGAACGTATGCCAGAAGGAATTAATTACTTTCAGCTCGACTCATAAGAAGAGAAGAAGAAGATGGGAGCAATTGAAGATCAAGCTCTCACCATTCAAAGAAGATCCCTCAAGTGATGAGGAATATGAATAACTCAATTCTTGAAGAACCTCTTATTCATCTTATCATTTGGATAAGAAATGATGATTTCATGAATGAAGAAGATGATAAAGCAGAATGATCAAGATGGATTCTACCCACAAAACAAATAAAAGATAAGTATTCAATTTTCATTTCATGATATAGTTTTGTTATATATTTGATTATATTCAGTTGATGTGTTATGCATGATAGATTGTTTGCATTAATGAATGTATACTACTAATATGCATGTGATGGGTAAGTAGCTCTTGCTGCTATACAATTCTCCATTGCTACTTATCAAACCTCTTTGCTGACATATTGGATTAGCGCACAATCTCAATGATGTCATGGTAGAGATGGAAGGCATCTAGAAAGTTTATGTGAGATATGGATGAATGTTGTATTGACTAAACAGTTGCATGATGCACAAGAATTTGTCCTTATGCATATGTTTTATGAAATAGTTCTAACCATGCAACTGGTGCATTTGAATTGTAGGAAAGGTCCTGTACAACCTCCTACAAGAAAAGAAGGATGAGATTTGTTCCGAAGAACAAGTGAGGACAATTCAAGATTCACTCCAATAAACATGAATCTAAAGCTCCCAGGGTCAGAGACACCATGACGGAAGAAAGAGCCTCATAGAGCGGTAGATCCACCTTGAAGGATGAAGACCACCATGGGTACAAGAGATAACTCAAGATGAAGAAAATAATGTTATGGAAGAAGCTATGATCAAAGAATAACAGTTGATCATGGGGAATGATGTATACGATATGATTTCGAGACATAAAGGGAAGTACATAGTATCTTCCATATGGATCTACAAGAACAAGTGTACAAAGAAAGGTTCATGATTTTCCTTAGAAAGAATAGACTATGACATGACATACTCTATTGACCAGTATATATCAAGCATAGAACCACCTGTACAGAATGAAGAGGGAAGATGATACTCCACTTCAGGGGGAGTGACTACAGAAAATTATATCTGAGTTCGACATGGTATGACATGATGGATAGCTTCGTGATGGATCGAGACTTTACCAAGAGTAAAGTGGGTTCCAACCTTCAAGGTTGAATGCAGAAGACTAGGATATGTTGATGACCTGAGAAGACAAACTCATAGAAGATGTTATGATACTAGAATGATGTTTAGGTTATGGTACTCAAACCAGAAAGAAAGAATGTAGTATCTTCCAAATATATTTGCAAGATAAGATATGTTGCTGATAGAAGTAAGTTAAGACTTATGGCTAGAGGTTTCTGTCATAAAGAGGGAATTAATTCTGAAGAGACACTTACTCCAGGAAGCAAGGTACACTTCCTTCAAAAATATCATGGTATTTTCTACCATGATGAAGTAAAGACAAGCCTTCCTTAATGGTATGATTGAGGAAGAGTTTTACATTGAATAGTCATGAGGATTTGAAGTTGAAGACAGATGGAATCAAGTATGCAAGTTGAAGAAGGCCCTTTATGGCCTGAAGCAAGCTCCCAAAGTTTGGTAGATAGTTTCCTGATGAGCATGGGCTTTGCCAAGAGTAAAATCGATCCTAACCTTTCCTACAAGGTTGTAGAAGATGAACCTGTCATTCTATAACTATATGTGGATGACTTATTCTTGACAGGGAATGAGAAACAGATCATGGAAAGCAAGAAGAAACTAGCAAAAGAATTTGAGATGAAAGACCTTGTGTTAATGCATTATTTCCTAGGTCTAGAAGTATGGCAAGGTTTAGAAGGAATATTTCTCAACCAGGGAAAGTATGCGGTAGAGATATTGAAGAGATTCAATATGTTGGAATGCAAAGTCATGGCCACAACATGGACTCCAACCTAAAGCTGTTAGCTGATGAATCATTAGAGTTAGTGGATGTGACTCACTACAGACAGATCATTGGGTCATTGATGTACTTAACAAATACTAGACCAGACATTTGTTTTGCTGTGAACACCTTAAGTCAATATCTTGTTCAACCAGGACGGGTTCACCTAGTAGCTGCAAAACATGTGATGAGATATTTGAAAGGGACTATAGACTTTGGTCTATACTATGATGGTAGCCATGAGTATAGATTGTATGGATACACAGATGCAGATTGGGCTGGAAGTATCTTAGACAAGAAAATCACATCAGGTAGATGCTTTTGTTTGAGGTCTGCTATGATTTCATGGTTTAGCAGGAAACAATCCAGTGTTTCTCTTAGCACGGTTGAAGCAGAATACATAGCAGATTGCTCTACTAAGTTGTGAAGCCATATGGCTTCAAAATATAATATCAGGTCTCTTTGACTTGAAGATGGATACTATAATGATTCTATGTGATAACCATAGTTGCG
>LPNX010637650.1:232142-293604 GCA_001517045.1 Pseudotsuga menziesii | reverse complement strand
CCATACTGAAGATATAGATGATGATGATTTTAGTATTCCCATACTGAAGATATAGATGATATTTCAGTATTTACATATTGTAGATACAGATGATGGTGATTCCGTATTTCTATAATGAATATAGAGATGATGATGTTTCAGTATTCCCATACTGAAGATATAGATGATGATGATTTCAGTATTCCCATACTGAAGATATAGATGATATTTTAGTATTTACATACTGTAGATACAAATGATGGTGATTCCGTATTTCTATACTGAATATAGAGATGATGATGCTTTCAGTATTTCTATACTAAAGATATAGATGATGATGCTTTCAATATTCACATACTGGAGATACAGATGGTGATAGTTCAGTATTCACATACTGAAGATGTACATGATGATGGTTTGGATGATGATGTACTGACGAAGCCTCTGCTCGAGTAGAGTTCGAACACTTTCGAGACAAGCTTGGTGTTGTTCGAAAAGGCCTTCCTTGAAAAGGGGAGTAGTGATGTTGCAGTGGGATTGTATCATCCCTGGGAATTTTCCCTAAAGTGATCTGGAGACCTCGATCCTTGAGAATGAAGAGGGATTGTATCATTGTGGGACATCTGTCCACAATAGATCTGGTGACCTTGGTCCTCGAGAACGTGGTGGGATTGTATCATCCCTAGGCACTTGCCCTAAAGTGATCTAGAGACCTCGGTCTTCGAGAATGAAGAGGGATTGTATCATCCTGGGACATCTATCCATAATAGATCTAGTGACCTCGGTCCTTGAGAATGTGGTAGGATTGCATCATCCTTGGAAATCGTCCTAAAGTAATAGGGACTGATTCTCTCCCAATCAATCCGGTGGCTACGGTCCTCGAGAATGTGGTAGGATTGCATCATCCATGGACATAGCCCTAAAGTGATAGGGACTGATTCTCCTGTAGTCAATCCGGTGGATTCGGTCCTTGAGAATGTGGTAGGTTTGCATCATCCTTGGCCATAGTCCTAAAGTGATAGGGACTGATTCTCCTGTAATCAATCCGGTGGCTTCGGTCCTCGATAATGTGGTAGGATTGCATCATCCTTGGACATAGTCCTAATGTGATAGGGACTGATTCTCTCGTAATCAATCCGGTGGCTTCGATCCTCGAGAGTGTGGTAGGATTGCATCATCCTTGGACATAGTCCTAAAGTGATATAGACTGATTCTCTCGTCATCAATTCAGTAACTTCAGCTGTCGAGAATGTAGTGGGATTGTATCATCCCTGGACTTTAAGTCCAAAAGTGATCCAAAGACTTTTTGTCTTTGAGTTGTGGATTGCAGGTTGTTGCTGATGATGATGATGCCGTACTGATCGAAAGACCAAAGTATGATGATGATGACGTACTTATCGAAAGATCAGAATATGATGACGTACTGATCGAAATATCAGAGTATGATGATGATGTACTGATTGAAAGATCAGAGTATGATGATGATGACATACTGATTGAAAGATTAGAGTATGATGATGATGACGTACTAATCTAAAAGATCAGAGTATGATGATGACGCACTATGATTATGATGTTTCTGATCGAAAGATCAGAGTATGATGATGATGTTTATGATCGAAAGATCAGAGTATGTTGATGATGTTTCTGATCGAAAGATCAGAGTATGATGATGATGTTTCTATGTTGATGATGTTTCTGATTGAAAGATCAGAGTATGAATGTGATGATGATTATGATTGATAGATCAGAATATGATGATGATGATGTTGCTGCTGATCGAAAGGGCAAAGTATTGATGATGATATTGCTAATCGAGAGGTCAAAGTACTGAAGATGTTGCTGCTGATCGAAAGGTCAAAATGCTGAAGATGTTGTTGCTGATCGAAAAGTCAAAGTGCTGAAGATGTTGCTGATCGGAAGGTCAAAATGCTGAATATGTTGTTGCTGATCGAATAGTCAAAGTGCTGAAGATGTTGCTGATCAAAAGGTCCAAGTGCTGAAGATGTTGCTGATCAAAAGGTCCAAGTGCTGAAGACGTCATTGCTAATTGAAATATCAAAATGCTGAAGATGTTGCCGATCAAAGACAGAAGATGTTGCTAATGATGAAGACTGAAGATTGAAGATGAAGACTACATGATGTTGAAAATATTCCAATGATTTATAGATGTGTTACCCTGTTGATGTTGATGATGTCGCCTATCTCTTCTCTTGTTGTTTTTTATGTTGCTGTAGAATACCCTTCTCGTTAAGGGGGAGTGTTGAAATATTGTAACTTTGAAGAATATTCTATATGTATCTTTTTGTGGTCCCCGAAGGTCCTATTGGAAGAACCACTTGTATTACATTGTACCTCGATGCTCCTAATCGGAAGAACTAATAAGAGTCATGAGGTAGTCCCCTCTAATTGTAAAGGTGGGTCATCAGCACCCCAGTGTGGTTACTTGAGCCTACATGTGTAACTCGAGCCTACATGTCAAATGAGTTAACTTAATTGAACGGATGAATATAAATAGAGGTGTAGTGCTCCTCATTTGAGAGACACACTTTCACTTGTGTAGCGCATTAGTGGAGAAGAGAAGTAGCTGGAGAAGGAGGAGGATCAGGCTTTGATCTCCTTGCTGGTTTTATCTTTTATCTTTTATATTTTTGGGGAATCTATATTGAGGAAGATTTTGCTGGGTTTTTCCCTTTAGGGTTTTCCCAAGATAAATATTTGTGTTCCTTTTGTATGGTTGTGCTTTTCTATCTTTCAGTGATCCTGTTTATATGCTTTTGTTATGAAAAATGAAATGAAGTACTGATGTCTTAGCTAAGCATATGAAAAGTTAACAAAATTATCCCATACATACAACACAATTACAATCATTCTTACCATATCTCCACAGGAAATATTCCATTCACAATATGTTATGTATTTCAACCCTCAACACCCATTGATTTGATCAGTTCATCGGTACAGTCAAATGACACTAACTTTGAACGATAAGGAGTTGAAAAAACATTGAATTTTTGAGACCAAATCTACAACATCCAGAAACAAGCATATTAAATGTTGCAACGAGCTAATGCAAAACCTAAGGCCTGGCAAGATAAGCATTGCATTCCTCATTCATTTCAAATTGGGGATTATGTTTGGTTGAATATCAAGAAGGAAGGCTTCACTAGTCCATACATAAAGTTGAATCCTTTGCGATATGGTTTGTACAATATCCTTAAGAAATATTGATTATCTTAGGACATTTTTAGATGCACGGACACTTTGATTTTTTTTTTGTCTATCTTCCTTAAGGATTGTTTGACTATATTTTGGTGTACTCTAATAGACAAATCATTTTATTAAACTTCAGAATACTTAATCTCTCGATTCACCCATCAAGGTGGCAACAAGGAAAGTTACCAAGTTTTAGGGCCCCACTACATTGGGGAGGAATATACATGGACCACGTATTTGTGACTTTGAAACATAACTACTTATAAAACCAATCAAATATTACTAGAGAAGAGGAATGAAAAATCAATTCTAAACATTTGTCACATCATGGACAAAACATTGAAATAACTGATGATCTTAATTTAGTTGAAAATATAATATCACACATTTTCTCATGTAAATCCACCCTTATCACATCCTTTAAACTCAATCATACTTACAGAAAGTGAGTCATTGGTTAGTCTTTTTGAAAGTGGGGATAATATGTAGAACATTACATTTGACGCTTTGGATTCATGAGGAGTTGAAGGGACCATATCAATGCAGCCTCAAATGCTTGTGGGAGCTTGTAGAACTCCTCTTAGCACACACAATAGTTGTCTAGGTTCTACTTATGGGGGGAACCCCTAACCATGGAATGTTAGTATTCCTAGCAGAAATAATGCATCCTGGAACAAAAATGCCAATTGGAACTATCCTCCGTTGATGGGAGGAAATTCCCTAGAGGGTCATCCTTTGATTTATCTTAACACAATGCCTAGGGGAAATCTACCTATCAATCCCATTCCGCAATTGAGTGGTCAGGTTTCAAAAGTAACCAATATATTTGGATTCAACCTTTTGCAAGGAGGAAACATGACCTGGAATTCCAATCAAAACCAAGGAAAAAATCAATGGAATGGTTGGGTTCTAGTAATTAACCAATCTTCTTGGGACCCAAATCCATCAGGATAAAATCCACCAAGTGGTACGGTTTTAGGAAGTAACCAATCTTCTTGGGACCTAACTCCACCAGGATACAATCCACCCAATGACCATGTTCTGAGAAGTACCCAATCTTCTTAGGGGAATCCTCAGCAAAGGGGTAACCCACCTTGGAATTATAATCAAATCCAAGAACCACCACAATGGTGTGGTCAGATTCTAGGAAATAACCAATCTCATTGGATTCTAACCCCGCAAGGGGGAAATCCACCCATTCATCAATGGTGTGGTTAGATTCCAAGAAATATCCATTCTCCTTGGAGTCTAACCCTACAAGGGGGAAATCCACCCATGAATCACATTCCACAATTGAGTGGTGAGGTTATAGAAAGTAACTAAAATTTTTTGGAACCATCCTACAATACCTACATTTTATCTTGCTAGTCCACCACATGGACCTTGTGCCAATGGTATGATGAGTTATATCAACCAACTTGAGTAGATTACCCAACAAATGGGACAAATTTTTGTTCATACTTTGTAACCTGCAATTGGCTAGGATATGCAACAATATGTTCATCCTTCCCTAACTTCTAAAATTATCATAGTTCAATCCATGGACCTTACGGAAAAGAATAATAAGTACAAGGGTAAGCACAATGTTAATCCTTCCCAAACTCATGAAATTCTCATAGTTCAATCCATGGAACTTAGAGGAAAGAAGAAGAAATACAAGAGTAAGAATAATGCTAACTTTGGGGAGGGAGGTGCACTGAATCTAGATCAAGATAGTGGGAAAAATTAATATGTTGTGTTGATACAAACTTTTTTGTAGCACCATCATCAAATTGTTTCTACTGCGCTGGTACTTTTTTCCAGGCGGCTATGGGTCAAAACCCTTAGAAAGGGGAAATAATCCCACTGCCAATGTCTTCATGTGTGATCATGAGGTGAACATTAATAAAATGATATCTCATTCTTATGATATCCCTCCTAGTACATTGGATCAATCAAAATCACATCCAAGTGGTTCTATCACAATTGAGAAACCAACCATATACATAGTACCACACCCCCCCAAAGGTGATCTGTGTAGAACAATGCATAATCCTAATGCATGAGCTGCTCATAACAAGAAATGTTGCTGAGGAAATAAATCAAGCACTATGTGCCATGTTCGCCATGGAGGTGTTGCAATATTTTCCTATAGAAAGAAATGAACTATTATCTTCAACTAAGGTTGTTGATCCATTTGATGTGACTTTGATCACATTAGAATTAGAGAAATCAACCTATATAATTCCTTCCAAAGTTTCTTTTCAGATTAAAGTAAGATCTCATGGAAATAATATCTTTCAAACCATAGTTTATGAAGGGGCCTCAATCCGTTTCATGTCATTTAAATGTTGGAAAGCATTAGAATCACCCATCTTAGTTCAATCCCATACTATGTTAAAACCATTTAATGGACATTCATTCTCTCCTCATGAACTCATTGTAGCATGCCCTATTGAATGGGGTGGAAAAACCACCACAGTGGATGTTGAGGTAATAGATTCACCTATAGATTGCAATTTTCTATTAGGATGTAGTTGGACAGATGCGATGATGGTTATAGTGTCTTCAGAGTCTTGAGTGATTTGGTTCCCTCATTGGGGAAATATTGTCATGATCGACCACTTAGATTACTACATGCTTGAATTTTTTTTTCAACTGAATGTTCTTTTCATTAGGGATGCTCTAAAGGAGGTTCAAGACATTAGGGTAGGATCATTCAAAACTGATTCACTCATGGGAAAATTTATGACCCCATAGCCCTTATCTGTTGTAGAAGTGTCATACCAAGCTATTCAAATGGCTTCGGAAGAATTGGATCAAAATCTTCCCTTGGTGGAGGAATATGATCTAGTTACTTGGCCCGTTTTATCTGTGGGATCTCTCGGCTCACTTAATTTCTTGGATGGAATTTTATCATTAGATGAAACTATCATTGAAGTCATAAACATTTGGTTTTACTGACCTAAGGACATATTATGTGGGGCCATTGGGAGCATAATTGGTTTACATCCACCCAAGTATAGGAGCATCCTTTGTATGTTCCTAGATCTTATCAGGTATATTTGGAAGCATGCATATATTTTTAGGTTATCCCTCTGTGAATATGCATCTGAACCTTTTGCAACCCAAAATTTACATAGGGTAGAAACTATTGGAAATTGGTGGATCATCCCATCATATCTGTATTTTCCACCATTCCAATAGAAGAGCCTACCGAAAATGGGACACCGTAGTCAGCACCCCATTGCCATTTTGGTTCCCATGTTTAGTTATTCTCATAGGCTTGGGAGCCCAATTAGTCCCATCATGACCTGGAGTTTGAGACTCCATACTTCTCTTCCATATAGCTATGACCATTTCCTAATGGGCTCCCTATTTCGTGTCAATCTACATAAGCATGTGTTAAAATCTCTATTAGAATTTGAATGGCATTTAGATATTCAAGCAGATAATTCTAATAATGTTTGTAGTAAATGGAGAATGAAGATACAAACTAAACAAAATAAACCACACAGGAAACACACAAGTATTTCTCAGGAATTTACTGTATAATTCACAATAATAATATCTGGTGTTACAATTGTTTACATAGGAAAATAATTCGAACCAATTAGGGATGGATTCAAATCTATTCACCAGATGTGACTATATATAATTTACCATATAACTCATGGTGTCTTAATCAATATCAGAGTCCAATAAATCAACTCCAAGATGTCCAACAACTCAATCAATCAGTGAGAGCTAGTTAACTCAGTGCAAATGAGTGTGGTAGGTGGGAAAAGGCACCTACTCCACATGTAGCCATGCATTCGCCATGAAAATATTGTGCTAGATAACTGATTGTGAACTAACTGAAAGTAACTGGGGGATAAATAATACTGGCTATTACTAACTCCAACTAACTGAAGTAGGTTGGTGTCGGGACTCCCAATGGCTCCTAAAATGTAGGGATTGGTCTAGGAGGCACCCAAATTGATGCATGCACATTTAGTAAGTGGAAGTTAACCTCTAGTAGTGTTCCCCACACTCTATTTACTAGTACATGTGGCCCCATTATTTCAAGTGGTCCTAGTTGTACTAGTGGACCCAAACAATTAATTAAGGTTCCTAAGTTAGGCAAAATAATCTAATAGACAATATGGTCAAGGGAGGATTAATAATCCTAACACCCCCCCTGAATCCTAAATTGGACACCTTTGGGGCCTTGTAATAATACCATAGGTCACCCAAATACAATCTAAAAGACATAATGTTTCTTAATACAACCAAGTAAAAAGGGGAAAACCTCATGGGAACCCCCCCCCGCCCCCTCAAACTAAGCAGAAATACAAATTTTGAATAAAAACTTGTGAAAATTTTTGCTGCTATTGGTAGCACTATGCAACTGTAGTATCTTGGTTCTTCTACGCAGGTGAACCCATGAATCGAAACAAATTTCTTATGTCTATAGGAATCGTCCTCTTTGGAAGAACAACAATGTACTCAACTGAATCATAAATATAAACAGTTGCACGGTGAAAACTGGACCCATGTAGAGCAACTGAAATCAACTGACGAGAGAGAAAAAATTATTGAGAATTCAAACCATGTGAGGAATACCAAATAATATGATATATTTCATCCTTGAAAATAAAACCATGACTATTAAAATCATCCCCAAGTGTTAGGAGTAAGTGTCCCGACGGATGCAGAATGTCTTCCTCTTTACTAGTTCTGTGAGGGGATGAGCATGTGAATTAAGGTAGAGAATCCCTGGGAATGTGGAGAGAGAATGATTGAGCTCCATAATATGATATATATTTATAGATAACCAATAATTCACAAAATATTATATCAGAAAACTCACAAGAGAGAAATAACATCAAAATTGAAGGAGACTTGCAGTGCTTGATTTGTCACACCAAAATTGATGAAACTAGTTACAAGCAATACTAAAAGCTATTGAATATTAAAACCTGAATCACATATTATCAGATCAGAAAATAAATTAGATCCAAATATATCCATATCATATTCTAAACTTTGCTCCACCGAGATGGTAGATGCACAATTTTCTCCTTCTTCAAAATTCTAATTTTTTGTGCATGCAATCCTGTAGGAATTTACTGGAAGCTCTAGATTAATGAGAGTGAATGGATCACTCTTATAATATGATACTATTTCCATAATATCAATGTTAAAACTTATCTGCACACCAGAAACATCATTATAGATAGATAAATCAAATTTCTCTACTGTTTCTGAAACAGTCACCGGTAAACTATGCACAAAATTTAAAGAATTACTAGAGAATTTTTGCAAAGACTAGAAGGAGTGTTTTTATTCACAAACAGAGATTCGGATATCTTCTTCTGGATCGGCCATGTGAGGAGGTGATATATTAGGTATCTCATGCACTTCTATAGCATAAGAAGAAGGAGTCACTTCAAGGATACTTTCTTCCATTAGAATTGACTGTAGGGAAAAATATGCTTCTTCATCTTCAACAATTTTCTTTTCTGTAGGAGAGGGAATGAAATCATCATGCTAGATTTTATCTGAATCTCTCTCAACATATGGGATTTTAGATTCATCTCCCATATGACTGGTAGGTCCTCCTGATAGAGGGAAGGTGATGAAGGATTCACTGGAAGCAACCATGCGGTTGGATGATCCAAAATCTATCACATAAGCCTTCGACAGAGAGAGTCTTGCATGCAAGCATATCTCATATTTTTTAGTCTTCTATTCATCATTTGACATTACTGCTCTTTGTGGAAGGGAAATATTATTCTATACACATAGATATTTAATCTGGTCGAGGGTCTTCTTCATGCATGAGTCTTCTGGATGAAAACCCCTCATACAATAGGGACACTTTTAATTTTTCTTCTTAGAGCCGAAGGCTCCTTCGAAAGTTTGTTGATTATGTTTAGGCTTCGAATCAGCTACTTCTGGCTCCTTCTTCTCTGATTTCCCCTTTTCTTGTGCTTTGGAAGGTTCAGTAACTAAGAGAGCTTGATCTTTGGATGTCTTGATGACTCCCATTCGAATCAACTTGTCTTGCTCCTTGATTAAGGACTCGAAAATATAATCTAATTAAGGAATTTTCCAATCAGGAAATCTTTCCCAATTGGAATGAAATATGGAAACAAATAAAGAATACTCAAATCCTAGTTTGCTGAGTATGGAAAGGAAATTCTGCTCATCCTTCACCCCTATTCCACACTGTCTGCATTGAAGTACCAAATACTTGAATTTAGTAAAGAATTGCTCAATAGTCTCGAAAATGCTGGGATGTAAAGATACCAACTCATTTTCCAAAATGTATCCCTAAAGTTCATATTTTTTCTTAAACAAGCTATCAATATTCTCCCAGGATTATTTGGGAGTCCTCAATCCTTCTAGGTGGAAGGAAAGATCTATGGAAATATAAGTACATAAGTACCAGAATGCTTCAGCACAACGGTTCATAAACTCGTTCTTTTCAACTGGTTGATGAGGCTCTGCCTCCCTTCCTTGTATTATCCTAAATTATCAATTCTTACATAATTCCAGCTCCATATCAATCCTCCAATCAAGATAATTGGAATTTGTAAGGATCCAAGGTGTAGAAAATTGAGAACTCATAATTGCTTCAGCTGAAAGACCGTAAAACTTCACACAAGCTACGTAGCACCTATATTTTTTCACTACAAAACACACTAAAACATTTTAACTATTATAATCATGATTTTCCTCTCGACATGAACATATTTTTAGGGTCTTTCATGCCCTCTCTACTGCTCTGACTAAATCCAGAGCTAGCAAAGCATCATAGGGGACTTCTGTGGAAACGCAACTGAATATGATGTTTGATGGGGAGAAACAAGCATGAAATCTTCCTAAGAAGGATTTGATACCATATTAGAATTTGAATGCCATTTATATATTCAAGCAAATAGTTCTAATATTGTTTGCAGTAAATGGAGAATGAAGATACAAAGTGAACAAAACAAACCACACAAGAAACATACAAGTATTGCTCAATAATTTATAGTATCATTCACAATAATAATATCCAGTGTTACAATAGTTTACATAGGAAAATAATTTGAATCAATTAGGGATGGATTCAAATCTATCCACTAGATGTGACTGTATCTAATTGACCATCTAACTCATGGTGTCTCAATCAATATCGAAGTCCAATAAATCAACTCCAAGATGTCCAACAACTCAATAAATCAGTGACATATATTTAACTCAGTGCAACTGAGTGTGGTAGGTGGGAAAAACCGTCTACTCCACATGCAGCCATGCATTAGCCATGAAAATATTGTGCTAGCTAACTGATTGTAAACTAACTAAAAGTAACTGGGGTCTAACTAAGACTTACTAGTACTAACTCCAACTAACTGAAGTAGGTTGGTGTCGGGACTCCCAGTGGCTCCTAAAATGTAGGGATTGGTCTAGGAGGTGCCCAAACTAATGCATGCACATGCAACAAGTGGAATTTAACCTCTAGCAGTGTTCCCCACACTCTAGTGACCAGTAAATGTGGCCCATTAGGCCAAGCGGACCTAATTGTACTAGTGAACCCAAATAATTAATTAAGGTTCCTAAGTTAGGAAGAATAATCTAATAGACATTATGGTCAATGGAGGATTAATAATCCTAACAATATCTGCTTGAACATTTATGCTTACTGCTTCGGTGCTTATTACTTATGTTCTATATCTGCCTTTGCAGTCACTTTTTTCTCAAGATGGATGTAAACCATTGCTTCTGTTTAATTTGCCTATACATGGAGAACTATTTGATTCAGGTAGTTGATGGACCATGATTCATTGTGATTTATGATTTTGTATTTTTTCATAAGAATTAGCATGAATTAAACCGCACTACCCCTTTCCTACTTGTTCATCCAACCAATATGGATAATCACAGCTACTTGGTTCTATTTCACTATCCATTGACACATAATCCTGCTTCAGATGGCTAATCGATGGAGGGAACATTCGTAAGAGCTTGCACAACTAGCTCAACCCTTGTTTTCAATATGTATCTTTTCCTTGGACTAACCCATGCTCTTGAAAAATAGAGTATTCCCATGCACCACTCATTCCCTCCCATGTAACATATCATTCTTTATTCTTTTTTTCAAGCTAATAAATTAAAAAAGTACTAAAAATTAAAAAACACAAAAATCCAAAAAGTAAGATTACTGAATCTATTCATAAATTCATCATGGAGAAAATGGAAAAAGTCAATATTTGTTTCCCTTGGACATGACACATATCCCTGCATCAGTTATAAGTACAGCATTTACATTTGAATTAGGAATTTGTACCAATAATTTGAATAGATCTCCACTAATAGGTTTTCCTCCCTGTCATCGATGGAGCTTTTGTTAATTCATCTGAAATTAGCGAATTTGACAATGGGAGGTTACGCAAGTATTATGTTTCCAAGTGTCATTATGCTTTGTGTTATGTTTTCAAGGGAATTCAAACCATTCTTGGCCATTCCTCAAATATTCTTAACCAATCATGTCAACCTTCCCTGTGTTAGTATACAATGTTGGATCTCACAACTCTACCAAATTATATAAGCCTATTGATCTCAGTTTCATGTTAGTTGATGTGGGATGCATCGAGTCCCTCCTTCTGATGGATCTTTCCTATCGACGCCAAATAATCATCTAGGAAATGTATCTAGGAACCCCAGTGAGTACATTCGATATTGCAGTCATTAGTGGAAGGCTTCCTCACAAATGAAAGTGGGTATACATCAATGACCCCTGATTGTTTGATTCTATAACTATTCGACTTCAGAACATCTATTCACACTTTTCAGTTTGTACTCAAGTACCTTGGAGTCCATCATAATTATCGGTGGGCCTCCTCGCATATGTTAACAATATACATTAATGATCGAATTAGATGGTGTTTTATTATGCTCAACATTAGCTCATTTATTTGCATGATATAAACTCGTACCATCATTGGTTTATTTGAAGACCTTGGGAAAAAAAATTGTATCACTCATCGATGCACTACTCGAGTTGCACAAGATTAGACTGCCATGTTAAAGCACTACAAAGACCTGGATATTTTGCACTCATCAAAAAGTGTCTATATACATTTCTGGTTTTTGACATGGATCCATTATGTATTGTTTGTGTCCATTCTTGTTTACTACTAAGCATGGGTATTCTCACCCCAAGAATATATTGTATATTTGGTTCATTTCCTTGTTTGACTTGCAGGTGCTTTTCAACTCCTACGCTCAAGATCATACTCCTTTACCATCCTACCTTCATCATTAAAGAGTATCAGTGAAGAGTATCAGAATAAAATAACTATCAATGTATTTCATCCCTCCGCATATCTTTGAACCTCAGAAATTAGGGGGCATATGTTAACAATAAAATTAACACTCTTGAAAGTGTTGGTCTGAAAACATATTTCTATTTCACCCGCAACATGAAGATTAGAGTCTTTGAACAATTGAGAGATTCAATCTCTCATTTGACCACTGCTTCCACAAAGGAAGAAAAGTTTGAAGACAAGGTGGCTCTAAAGAGGCCAATTCCATGACCACTTAAGGGCCAAAACCTAGTTCCTATAACTCACATACTGAAAAAAATGCCTAACATGGGTATTAATTGTCCTGAAAATACTGAAAATCAAGTTTGATGCCTAAAAACTAGGTAAAGTGGGTTTTTTTAAGGAAATAATAAAAAATATTGAAAATGATAATCCCATATTCATGGGTAATATATTGGGTGCAAAAACCCCAATCCTATGTAAGGAAGGCATACAAGGTGAATTAGAGGAGACAAATTAGAGCAAAGGCATCCTGGAGGAATTGAGGTCTAGAAAACACTTTTCTACTACAAATTTTTTGGGCATCAAAGGGATGGATGGTAGAGGAGTATCTCTAATCAGTGGAGAAGGAAGGAACCTTCAAGGGTTGTAATTATTTCTCCATGTTCATCTATTATGAATCAATTAAATTTTCTTCCCAACTCTTGTTCAATGTTTTCCCTTGAATTTTCATGTTGATGTAGAATTTGTAGGGAATTAAACCTTAACCTATATTTCTTAAAGATAGTTTGGTAGGATAGTAGGAAGGATTTTGTGGTCGATTTGGAGGTGTGAAGGAGATTCAATGAGATACAAGGACATAAATAAAGGAACTCTATCAAACTTCAAGGCTACAAGAGGTATTCTCCTCTCTTCCTCCCCTTCTCAAACTCCATGAAAGAAGGTTTAATATCTTAGGATTATTGTGATCATTGGTTTTCTTTCTATCAAATGGGTTTCACCCACCCCATATAATTAGGAGAGTAGGATATACGTTCAGTTGTAGAATAATCCACTAAAAATACAATGCACCACTGTTGGAACAAAACAACTTGTAGACAAAAAAACCCAAAGACATCTATCTAGATGTTTAGGAGAATTTTCCTTGCAACAAAATTATGGGATGGCATGTATGCCATATAAAGATGAATGTAATTCACTTGTTTCAAGTGGATAACATCGAAAAAAATTTAGAACAAGGAAATTGGTACTCAGCTATTGAATTCACCAATAAGTTTTTTCATTTGAATGAGCAAACAATGGGGACCATTGTTTCTTAAGAAAGGAGGTATGATCCACCCAATGGTTGGCATTATTTGTTGAATTCGAAAGGTTCAACATTTAATTTGATAAGTCCAAACCTTGACACAATCTCATTAGGTTTATAACCATGACATGCATCATCGACACCAGCACCTTGACACAACTATGACAGATTATCTCGTTGTCTTCCAGTCGTCTGTAGCGGTTGAAATTCCAAACCATTCCAAATTCTTGTATCTGAACGTAACAGGAAGACAACCCAATCATTCTCAACACTTTGAATAAGCATGCACATTATTGTAATATGAAACAAGTAATAGAATAATAGTGAAACAATAGATATTGGTTCAAATTCTTCCATTTTGTCTATGTCTATGTTTTTTTTGTATTGTATTTCCTGCTTTCCTTATTCTTAATATGCTTCCACCATAACAGTACCCGATTCATTCATTTGAATTGTTGTCCCCGTCGTGCGCTTGAGCACCCAGATCACCCTACACTTTCTAGTAGTTACTATGAGACCAAGTGGGTATCTGGATTAACCCTCCAAATATCTTCAACATTCTATTACCCACCCACCATTGCCTACTCTTTCTTGTAGAGGGATCAAATGGATGGAAACAAAGAGAGTAGTGAATTTAATCTTCTAGTAAGATACAGTAATGGATTTGTCTCGACCTATGTGCGTGCTAACCATTCTTGACTTTATACACATAAAGGATGACTTGTAATCCTTTAAAGAGTTTGATTCAGTAATTCGATGTTAACATTAATACACATTGGATTCAATGTTTAAATGTTAATTTGGGTCACTAGGTCCCTAATTTCAACATCCTTTATAGTATTAATAAACTAAATAGCACCCAATTTTTTCAAACCCACAAACCTTTAAGGCAAGGTTATCCATTATGTCCATTTAATTTTCAAACACTAGAAGCTTAAAAGGGATCTCAAGGTATATAAGGATTTTCCCTTAATGGTCTTAGGTTTTGATACTCTTAGAGTGTGTTGTAACAATATTGTTGCTAGTCATGACCTCATTGTGCTCTTCTGTGATCCATTTGTTGCACTCTTGACTGGGTCATGGAGAAATTATTGTTGTACTTGGGCTGGGTCATGACCTTATCACTAATATTTGAGCAAGTCAGGATCTCCTAGTTAGATTTATGAATCATGTGTTGGACTCAATATTTGAAATATGACTCCATTGGGTTTTCTGAGATTGAGTTCTGACTTGTTTATTACTATAGACCTAAATCGAGGACTGTAAGTATCTCTTCTTGTTGAGTCATAGTATTTAAGTGCCTTTCCTTCCTGGTTGTGGATTGTAGGTGACTCTCCCTAGATAGGTTATTGTTGTGGTAGTCCTCTAGGGATTGCCTATGAATTGTTTGAAACCTCTAAGGTTTGGTCATGGATTTGGTAGCCCTCCTGGGCTGGCCTGTGATTTTTTTGTAGCCTCTAATACTAGGACTTAGTTGTGGTAGCCCTCTCGGGTTGGCCTGCAATTTGTTTCCAAACTCTAAGTATGGGTTGTGGCTATAATATCCCTCCTCGATTGTCTTGTGAATTGTTTGTAGTGTTTAAGTCTGGTCCATGGCTATAGAATCCCTCCTCGGTGGATGTATGACTGATTGTGACCTCAAGGGTTTTCCCATGACTGTGTTAGGTCTACTAGAAAGTACCTAACTATGTTTTGGGTTGAGTATCACTATAGTGGTATTTATGTTGGATGAATGGGTCATATTATTAACTATACGTATTTATTCTTAACCTTTAGCACTCTCCCTCTCTCTCTCTCTCTCAAGGTATGTCACATGTTCCTTTTGGAATCTTGTCCATACAGTGACAAAAGGTGATTTCAAAAGTGTATGCGTATAAGACAGATCTAAACCAGATCTCAACCAGCTTTGCTGATATTTATTATTTGTTGTTCATTAATTTATATTGTCTTCTACTATTATTAGTATTTCATCTAATGAATTTTATCTCAAGGACTAACCTTAACAAAATGACTAGTAGAGTGTTAAAGTTGAAAGAGTTGCAAACTATGTTTTGAATTTTTATTACAGAAGTATTATACTGGATATTGCTATATTTTAGTTTGTTTTACGGATTAAAAAAATTGCTTATATCAAACCCTAACCATACCATAAACTTCAACAATAGGGAGGGAAAAAACCCATCAAACCTCGAAATTTATTGTCTAATAAAAATATCTTGGAAACTCCTACACTTTCTAGTAGTTACTATGATACCAAGTGGGTATCTATATTAACCCTCCAAATCTCTTTGACATGTCATTACCCATCCACCATTTCCTACTCTTTCTTGCAGAGCGATCAAATGGATGGAAACAAATAGAGTAGTGAATTTACTCTTCCAGTAACATATAGTAACAGATTTACATGATAATAAACATGACCAAAAACCAATTATGTTGATGGAACATCAATTAACCCATATCAATTTTTAACTTTCCATGTGATGGAACAATCACACTCAAGTCATATTTACGCTAGCAAGTTCACATTTAATGGATTGTATCTGGTTTTCACATAGATATAAATATATCATCAAGTATTTTAAATTACCCAATATTATAACGTCAAAGTAAATAATGCACACCTTCAACTTCAATGATTTCCTCCTCCTAGAGTCTAAATCCTAATGCACTAACTTGCCAACTTATGTGTGTTTCTTGGATGGCATCTGAAACAGTGATTTATTATGTGTTTACCTTAAAGCAATAGTGTTGAATTTTCATATGCTTAACTAAGACATTAGTATATCATTTCATTTTTCATAACAAAAGCATATAAACAGGATCACTGAAAGAAACAGTATCACGAGAACAACACAGATTTATCCTGGGAAAAACCTAAAGGGAAAAACCCAACAAAATCTTCCTCAATATAGATGCCCCAAAAAAAAGGAAAAAAGGTAAAACCAACAAGGAGATCAAAAACCTGATCCTCCTCCTTCTCCAGCTACTTCTCTCCTCCACAAGTGCGCTACTCAAGTGAGTGTGTGTGTCTCAAATGAGGAGCACTACACCTCTATTTATATTCATTCGTTCACTTAAGTTAACTCATTTGACATGTAGGCTCAAGTAACCACACTGGGGTGCTAATGACCTACCTTTACAATTAGAGGGGACTACCTCATGACTCTTATTAGTTCTTCCGATTAGGAGCATCGGGGTACAATGTAATACAAGTGGTTCTCTCGGTAGGACCATCGGGGACCACAAAAAGATACATATAGAATATTCTTTGAAGTTACAATATTTCAACACTCCCCCTTAACGAGAAGGGTATTATACAACAACATCAAAAACAACAAGAGTAGAGATAGGGGACATCATCAACATCAGTAGGGTAACACATCTATAAACCATTGGAAGCTTTTCAACATCATGTAGTCTTCATCTTCAATCTTCAGTCTTCGTCATTAGCAACATCTTCAGTCTTTGATCAGCAACATCTTCAGCATTTTGATCTTTCAATTAGCAACGACATCTTCAGCACTTGGACCTTTCGATCAGCAACATCTTCAGCACTTTGACTATTCGATCAGCAACAACATCTTCAGCAATTTGACCTTTCGATCAGCAACATCTTCAGCACTTTGACTTTTTGATCAGAAACAACATCTTCAGCACCTTGACCTTTCGATCAGTAGCAACATCTTCAGTACTTTGACCTCTCGATCAACAATATCATCATCAAAACTTTTCCCTTTCGATTAGCAGCAACATCATCATCATCATATTTTGATCTATCGATCATAATCATCATCACATTCTAATCTTTTGATCAGAAACATCATCATCATACTCTGATTTTTTTATTAGAAACATCATCAACATACTCTGATCTTTCGATCAGAAACATCATCATCATACTCTGATCTTTCTATTAGAAACATCATAATCATAGTGCGTCATCATCATACTCTGATCTTTAGATCATACGTCATCATCATCATACTCTGATCTTTCGATTAGTATGTCATCATCATCATACTCTGATATTTCGATCAGTACGTCATCATCATACTCTGATCTTTTGATCAATACGTCATCATCATCATACTCTGATCTTTCGATCAGTACGGCATCATCATCATCACCAACAACCTGCAATCCACAACTCAAAGACAAAAATTCTTTGGATCACTTTTGGACTTAAAGTCCAGGGATGATACAATCCCATCACATTCTCGAAAATCGAAGTTACCGGATTGATTACGGGAGAATCAGTCCCTATCACTTTAGGACTAAGTCCAAGGACGATGCAATCCTACCACATTCTCGAGGGTCAAAGCCACCGGATTGATTACGAGAGAATCTATCCCTATCACTTTAGGACTATGTCCAAGGATGATGCAATCCTACCAAATTCTTGATGATCGAAGCCACCAAATTGATTACGGGAGAATCAGTCCCTATCACTTTAGGACTATGTCCAAGGATGATGCAATCCTACAACATTCTCGAGGACCGAAGCCACTGAATTGATTACGGGAGAATCAGTCCCCATCACTTTAGGACTATGTCCAAGGATGATGCAATCCTACCACATTCTCGAGGACCGAAGTCACCGGATTGATTATGGGAGAATCAGTCCCTATCTCTTTAGGACGATGTCCAAGGATGATGCAATCCTACCACATTCTCGAGGACTGAGATCACCGGATCTATTATGGACAGATGTCTCGAGATGATACAATCCCTCTTCATTATCGAAGATTGAGGTCTCCGAATCACTTTAGGGCAAGTGCCCAGGGATGATACAATTCCACCACGTTCTCGAGGACCGAGGTCACCAGATCTATTATGGACATATTTCCCAGGATGATACAATCCCTCTTCATTCTCAAATACTAAGGTCTCCGGATCACTTTAGGGAAAGTGCCGAGGGATGATACAATCCCACCACATTCTCGAGGACTAAGGTCACCGAATCTATTGTGGATAGATGTCCCAGGATGATACAATACCTATTCATTCTCAAGGACCGAGGTCTCTCGATCAATTTAGGGAAAATTCCTAGGGATGATACAATCCCACTGCAACATCACTACTCCCCCTTTCGAGGAAGGTCTTTCCAAACAACACCAAGCTTGTCTCGGAAGTGTTTGAACTCTACTTGAGGCAGAGGCTTCGTCAGTACATCATCATCCAAACCATCAGCATCTACATCTTCAGTATGTGAATACTGAACTATCACCATTTGTATCTCTAGTATGTGAATACTTTAATATCATCATCTCTATATTCAGTATAGAAATACTGAATCGCCATCATCTACATCTACAATATCATCATCTACATCTTATCTTGTATGTAGAAATACCGGATTTCTATGTGTTACATCGAAACACAGGGTTCTTTGTCATCACAACTATGGTTATCACATAGAATCATTGTAGTATCCATATTCAGTTCAAAGAGACCTGATATTAGCTTCTAATTCCATATGGCTTCACAACTTAGTAGAGCAATCCGCTATGTATTTTGCTTCAACCGTGCTAAGAGAAACACTGGATGGTTTCCTGCTAAACCATGAACTCATAGCAGACCTCAAACAAAAGCATCTACTTGATGTGCTTTTCCTATGTAAGATACTTCCAGCCCAATTTGCATCTGTGTAGCCATACAATATATACTCATGGCTACCATCATAGTATATACCAAATTCTATAGTCCCTTTCAGATATCTCATCACATGTTTTGTAGCTACTAGGTGAACCCGTCTTGGTTGAACAAGATATTGACTTAAGGTCTTCATAGAAAAACAAATGTTTGGTCTGGTATTTGTTAAGTACATCAATGACCCAACGATCTATCTGTAGTGAGTCACATCCACTAACTCTAATGAGTCATCAGCTAACAGCTTCAGGTTGGAGTCCATGGGTATGGCCATGACTTTACATTCCAACATATTGAATCTCTTCAATATCTCTACCACATACTGTCCCTGGTTGAGAAATATTCCTTCTGAACTTTGCCATACTTCCAGACCTAGGAAATAATGCATTAACCCAAGTTCTTTCATCTCAAATTCTTCTGCTAGTTTCTTCTTGCTTTCCATGATCTGTTTCTCATTCCTTGTCAAGAATAAGTCATCCACATCTAGTAATAGAATGACAGGTTCATATTCTACAACCTTGTAGGAAAGGTTAGGATTGACTTTACTCTTGGAAAATCCCATGCTCATCAAGAAGCTATTTATTCTTCCATACGAAGCTCTGGGAGCTTTCTTCAGGCCATAGAGGGCCTTCTTCAACTTCAAATCCTCGTGACTATTCGATGTAAAAATATTCCTCAATCATACCATTAAGGAAGGCTTGTCTTTACTTCATCATGGAAGAAACTACCATGATAGTTTTGAAGGAAGTGTACCTTGCTTCCTGGAGTAAGTGTCTCTTCAGAATTAAACCTCTAGACACAAGTCTTACCTTACTTCTATCAGCAACATATATTATCTTACAAATCCATTTGGAAGATACCACATTCTTGCTTTCTGGTTTTAGTACTATATCCCAAACATCATTCTAGTATCATAACATCTTTTATGAGTTTGTCTTCTCAGGTCATCAACATATCCTAGTCTTCTGCATTCAACCTTGAAGGTTGGAACCCACTTTACTCTTGGTAAAGTATCAATCCATCACAAAGCTATCCATCATGTCGTACCATGTCAAACTCAGATATAATTTTCTGTAGTCACTCCCCCTGAAGTGGAGTATCATCTTCCCTCTTCATTCTGTACAGGTGGTTCTATGCTTGATATATACTGGTCAATAGAGTATGTCATGTCATAGTCTATTCTTTCTGAGGCAAATCACAAACCTTAATTTGTACACTTGTTCTTGTAGATCGATATGGAAGATACTACGTACTTCCCTTTATGTCTCGAAATAAAATCGTATACATCATTCCCCATGATCAACTGTTATTCTTTGATCATAGCTTCTTTCATAGCATTCTTTTCTTCATATTGAGTTATCTCTTGTACCCATGGTGGTCTTCATTCTTCAAGGTGGATCTACCGCTCTCTGAAGCTCTTTCTTCTGTCATGGTGTCTCTGACCCTAGGAGCTTCAGATTCATGTTTATTGGAGAGTATCATCAATTGTCATCACTTGTTCTTCAGAACAAGTATCATCCTTCTTTTCTTGTAGGAGGTTGTACAGGACCTTTCCTACAATTCAAATGCACCAGTTGCATGGTTATAACTATTTCATAAATCATATGCATAACGACAAATTCTTATGCATCATGCAACTATTTAGACAATACAACATCCATCCATATCTCACATAAACTTTCTAGATGCCTTCCATCTCTACCATGACATCATTGAGATTGTGCGCTAATCCAATATGTCAGCAAAGAGGTTTGATAAGTAGCAATGGAGAGTTGTATAGCACCATGAGCTACTTACCCATCACATGCATATTAGTAGTATATATTCATTAATGAAAACAATCTATCATGCATAACACATCAACTGAATATAATCAAATGTATAACAAAACAATATCATGAAATGACAATTGAATACTTATCTTTTATTTGTTTCGTGGGTAGACTCCATCTTGATCTTTCTGCTTTATCATCTTCTTCATTCATGCAATCATCATTTCTTATCCAAATGATAAGATGAATAAGAGGTTCTTCAAGAATTGAGTTCTTCATATTCCTCATCACTTGAGGGATCTTCTTTGAATGGTGAGAGCTTGATCTTCAATTGCTCCCATCTTCTTCTTCTCTTATTATGAGTCGAGCTAAAAGAAATTAATTCCTTCTAGCATACATTCTTTGCATGAATGAATCCCATGATCTTGGGAGGCCATTCAAGGTGGCTATCACCACTTCTGCATTCTCCACTTCTTCTTCTACCGCTTCAAGTTGTTCTACATTCTGGATCTTCACATTCTTCAACTGTTTTCTCAAAGCCATCTTTTGATTTAAGTTCTTATCTTCAAATATCTTGATCAAGGAATAAAAAATCTTCAGTGTATTTAGGGAAGACACTTGTGGTACAAGTTGATCCGTGATTGAATCAACAATGATCTTCTTGCCCTTGATCAAGTTCTTCTTGTGTAAGGCTTTGAGCCTCATCTCCGTATGGAACTGGAACCTCTCTACTTATGTAGGTGTCCAATTCATTTTCTTTAGAGAGATCAAATACTTCCATGCTTGGAAGTTGTCAAATTTACCAAGCTTATCATCAATTTTATGTGATAGATCACTTTTAAATGAGAACCTCAAATGCAAATAACAAAAGATTAGATCTTACCGATTTGTCCGTCCTGCTTCTAGAGCTAGCTAATTTAGGGTTTGTCAGAGAAACCCTAATTTTCAAAACTTGGAATATTTAAGATTTGATTGGATAGAAAGATATATCTCTTCAAATGGAGCTGTCTAATGTACTCCTTTTCTGAAAATAGTGGAGGGAAGCTCCTGGAACAGGAATCCCTAGTTTTCCAATTTCTTCTGCAGAAATGACTGTCACTGGTTCTATGATATATCCAAAATTAATGCTCCTATGTGTCTAAAATTTCTCACTGAGGTAACCTCACATGTCTCTAATCCAACACCATAGGTTTCATCAGAATTGGTTTCATCAATTGGGATTTATGATCCTTTTCCCACGAAGACCTATTGTAGGACTGTTTAGAACAACGAAGTTGTATGGCCTTCCATGTGTCATTGTTTCATATTCTGATTCTTAAATTAGGACCATAGAAATTAAAGTCTGTGATATTTCTGGAACATCTTCAGGAATTTAATTTGGACCTCTTTCGCCCACTCTATAGCAATTTTCCCCAGGTGTCTTGTTTAGGGATGAATTCTGGAGGAGGCTGGAAACCTGACGTGGATGGATCATATCTCCCAAAATATAGGGAATGCAATTTTCAGCTCCCGATCCTTCACCAATATTTGTATATAGAGAATGTCCCAAAACGTAGCAGTTTTAGTATTTAGGGTTTTTCTAGATCGGGGTAAAACTAGGGTTTGACTTTCTTGGAGTTTCACCCAACCAAAAATATTGATCCAGGTCTCTAAACTTTGATTTTGATGAGGAGAGAAATCCTATTCCAGGCTCACTCAAAAATTCCTCTTCAGTAAGAAGCCCTAATTTCCTGCATCGAAAACTGAAAATGCTCGGAATCGAATTCCGCTTCGACAGAAAGATGCACCCTTCAATGGAGAGTCAACCTAACCTTCTTTTGCTGATTGATTGTGGAGAGAGAACCAAAAAGAAAGAAGTCCTAGATTCTATAGCTTGTGAAAGCTATCCTATTCAGGTTAGCTCTGATACCATGTTGAATTTTCATATGCTTAGCTAAGACATCAGTATATCATTTCATTTTTCATAACAAAAGAATATAAACTGGATCATTGAAAGAAATAGTATCACAAGAACAACACAGATTTATCCCGGGAAAACCCTAAAGGGAAAAGGCTAGCAAAATCTTCCTCAATATAGATGCCCCCCAAAAAAGGTAGAAAGGTAAAACCAACAAGGAGATCAAAAACCTAATCCTCCTCCTTCTCCAACTACTTCTCTCCTCCACAAGTGCACTACTCAAGTGAGTTGGTGTGTCTCAAATGAGGAGCAACACACCTCTATTTATATTCATCCGTTCACTTAAGTTAATTTATTTGACATGTAGGCTCGAGTTAAATCATGTAGGCTCTAGTTACACATGTAGGCTCAAGTAACCACACTGGGGTGCTAATGACCCACCTTTACAATTAGAGGGGACTACCTGTCACATACCCCAATTTTGTAAAATAATGTTAATTGTTTTAATTTGATTTCCTAAGAAATTATGTTAAATTTAATGTTAAGTAGGAAATGATGACTCAACAAAGTCAAAAGAAGTGGAATATAATTCTGAATATTTTATTATTAATAAATAAAAAGTGGAGACAACAGCTTGGGAGAGATGTTAATAAAAGTGTTACTGGTCAGACTGGTGTAAGGAACTAGGTGGAGGGAAAAATACAAGTGGCAGCATCTTCAAACACTTCCTATGTTGTAGGCGGCAACTTTCCTACATTTGGGGTCATGATCCCCCAAGAAAGTGGGATCAGAGCAGGTGGCTCAATAAACGACAACTAACCCAAAAATACCTAGGCAATCTTTTAAAAGTACCCAATGAATAGAGTTGAGGTTACTCAGATATTTTCCAAGAGAAGAATCATTCAGGGGGAATGCACTTCAAGGAATTCATTTGGGAAAAGGGAAAAACTGTAAGGAAGGTGTTTTGAGGGATAATCTACAATAACTTGGTTTGATACAGCTTGTTAGCTAAGGAAATTTACTGATAAGTTCAGGATTAGTATTGAGTCTAAAGACTGGTACTTGATTATTGCTGCACCTAGTTCCAGCTAGGGAGACCAAAGCAAGCTCTGGGGTCCTGATGAGTCGATGTTTGAGTGCTATCCAGGAGTTGGTAGGGAGGAACGACCTCCCATTGCTGTTGTTGTCCAAGCTCAAAGAACAGGTTCTGTTATTATCTAATTTTCTATGTTATTATCTGTGTATAATTGATTGCTGCATTGTAGCTTATAATGTAAAGATTTAAATGGTTTAGTAATGAAGTTGTTCTTATTTTGTTTAGTAATAGAATCAGTTTGATATGAAATAAAACCCTACCTGTGTTTTTCCTCATCTGGAGTGATCCAGACCATACTCCAGCACATGTGGTGAAATTATAAATGAAGATAGTATGATGAAAATGTAGAATAAAATGTTAGTGGAAGCATAGAATATTTTTCCTTTTATTTTGTTATCAGAAGAAATATCTTTTGTACCAGGAGTAGTATTAAATCTGGACTGAGACTGTCAGTTTATTAGAAATAGAGAAATAAACTGTATTATTTACTGATAGTAGTATGTGTGGATAGATAAAACAGTTTTGATACAGCATTTACCTTCAGTAATCTTATGGCTTATTTGAATTCAAAAAAGGGTATACTAGTTAAACTAGAGTAGGGTTAAGCTAAATAAGAATACTTTACAACTTACAGTCTACTTCTTCCAGTTTTACCTACCGCATGTATACTATTCAAATTGAAAGAAAGAATAGCTAAAATCTTGATTTAATTCTACTGTCAAACCAAGCTGGTTCTAGATTTTATGTATGATTAGTAATGTAACTAATTCATTCATTATGTTTTTATCTAACTGAGCTCGAACAATATCTAGAGCTATAAATCTATATTTCTTAATGTTTAAACAAATATTACAATATATTCACGAGATAGATCATAGATAGTTTGTTAATTGTTTTATTTTATAATTACTAACATCATAACATAATAAGATAAAATAAATAAGAGAACTTTTATAAGGCATTTAGCACAGATAGCAGAAGAAATTAACAACAGAATACTGTCTCTCTATATATTTACAAAATAAATTAAGTCTAAATAACAATAGGAGCAATAGTGCTTACTGGTAAGATAACATTCTTACAAAATACTTTCTTATTATATACTTTATATAGACTAAGTATGCAGGTAGTATACAAATTATAGGAATAGTATTATTATGTAATTAAAGTAATGTCCTTATCTCATTATTGTAAACCTAAAATAAAATATAAGTTCTGGACTCAAAGATTAATGGACGGTTACTTAAGAACTTCATTAAAAACATAAAAACCCTATATTTTCGAAGGGTATAAACTATATAACAACATTACAAATTCCTTTAATAATAAAGTAAATCTATATATAAACAATGTACAAGAAACCCTAGCAATGAATTTTAAAAATATTGCGGGTAAAAATCAAGTACATTATTGCGCAGGAAATAACCAATAGAGTGAAAGAATGCTCGACTTATCGAGCATAACCAAATATTATAAAACATAACTAATAACCCCCATAATTTACAGAAGTACATTATAAATCAAAGATAATTTTAAAGAAGGTGTAAATATTTTCTTATACTGTTAAGTTAGGGTAAAACCCTACAAATCCAAAAATTACAATAGAGAATAACTCAAGAGTCTGAAGCTCTTCCAATGCCCTCGACATCATTTAACAACTAACAGTTTAAGATTTTAACAACCCTTCTTCTCTTTATTATTTATTTACATCGTAATATAAACAAAAACTAAGTGTTACAGTCATGGCCTAAGTCGAAGACCTTGCATCAAGCAAGGGGTTAACTTCAACAGACAATGGTGAACAGGTCAACCCGTTTGAACCCAAAACAACAAAGGTTGCAAGCCACAACGCATCAACCCACAAATGTCCCAAGGGGACCAAACAAGGAGGTACTTCCATGGTCAAACCAGGCTTACCGTTAATTAGCAAGTCGCCACGGCCTCGAACCATCCTCGCAGATGGAGACAAGCCATCACCTGCAAGCGAGAAGCATGATAGTGTTAAAACCAGTGAATAAAGTAATATTTGTTTATTAATTTAAAGACTGTGAAGCGTAACAGGAGGATGGATAACGTTTTTTACCTAAAACCTTACGGAAGCACGACCACCCACAACCAGAAGGGAAACCCCCAGTGCGAGGAGAAGGAAACCATTCATTGATGCAAGAAGGAAGGAGGTTACCACCCAACAAACAACCAACCCCAGCTGAGAATGAAAACAACAAGTACGACAACTATTTAGGCTTGGGTCGTCACATCAAATTCTGTTAGAGGCGCTACTCTGTGATGAAACCCTATGCCTAGAAGCCTTAAATCAAGAGGCCACGACTCTTAATTCCAAGATAAAAGGTGGGGACTCTTTACAGTTAAATATTTCAGGACTGAGCGTACAAGATGGAGAAACCCTGAAGAAAAATTACTGACCTACGCTCAAACAAACAAACATTTGGAAGCAACATTGCTTACAGTGCATTTGGACAAGCCCATGAGGAGTATAACCAGCAGGAAGACTGCTAACAGACAGTGAAATCCAAAGTGCAGACATGAATGTTTTGCAGAGCGGCCGGAGGCCCGAAGGCGATGAAGGAATGTGAAACTTGGGTTCAAGACTACCCTTTAAACCTCTAACACTTGGATACAACAAGGCCACGTTAACATTTTAATAATTGGCATGCAGTGGGTAGAAACAATATAGTTTACAGTGAGCAAGTATTCCAATGCTTTGTAATCCATATCATATGATGGAAAGTTCCACAATGTTCGTTACATCAAATGTCAACCAATCTGCACATTGTAAAGTTCAACCACGAAACCCTTAGAATGATGATTAGTATATAGCATAATGTGGATCTTTACCCTTTGCGTGACCTAGATTATATTTATATAAAGGAGGCGTGTAATGTTAATTTGTAAAGCATAGATCAAGGGTAAACAATAGTTTTATAATGGCGCGGTCCTTGTTATAAACCTTTCTCTCTATGCTATGAAAACAATACTTACCCTAGTTGATAAATGTAAGTAAAGGAGGCATTGGTATAAAGATTATAAAACTGTAAAACAAAGTTAAGTTATAAACTTATTGTGATTATGGTTTATTCTTTGACCTCTTGTTTTCACACCTTGCACCTTCTTTATGCATTGTAAAGTAATAATTCAACCAACATCTATAACTTAACGTAAAAATATACTATTGGTTGTTAAAAAGGAGGTTTATAGAGTAAAACTGTGGCAATTATCCTATTGTTAATATTAACCTCAATGGCCTTGTTGTATTTATCAAGATAGTAAAGTTTGGTAAAAGATACAAAAGTAAGTAATAACATCTTTTGGTGAATGAATTGCTTAAAGTAAATGTTATTTAACTAATAAATTGTAACATGACAAGGGTTAATCTACAAATCTATTTAACAAAAGATTCACCAACATAAAATAGTTAGGGCATAAAACTATTCTTTTATGCATTCTTTCCATGATTATAGTCCATTAAGGACATGCCCCTTTTATATCTAGGAAAGTAATTATATAAAACATGTTCATAATAAGATATCCATCTTATGAGAATAGCTCTAGTTGTGTAATGGGGTATTTGTTGTGTGCACCCTTAAGTTGAAAGGTAAAAGTGTTAAGCATTTTAATAACTATCAAATTTGACAATAAGTATCTTTCTAATGACTTATTAACTCTCCCATTCTTACTCTGCTTGAAAAGAAGTATTTAAGGCATCTTACACTTGACGACTGTGATGGACATCTAATAGTTCAGTAAACATTAAGAACTATAAATTTACATTTACTAGGAAGAAGGAAGCTGTAGCCTTTACTAACAGAACTGAATCTCTTTCCTTAGTATCTTAAAAAGGAAGACAGTTAAATGATTTTACCTGAATAAGCTTTGGAAATTGTTTAGCAATTATATTCTCTACTAAGTTATTATTGTGCGACGAACTTATATCAGAATGATTTAGAATTAATGACAAGCAGCAACCGAACTTCTTACCTGTAAGTCTGTAAGCACAGGAAAACTTCTGCGTTAGCTCGAAAGCTAAGTAAGCCCAGAATTTTCATGACAGTTCCACCTTATGGTCGCAAAGAGAAAACAAGTCAATAAACTGAAAAAAGAACTATTCTTTAAAGATAAACATAATCAAATGGATAACTCAGATAATGAATTCAGTAACATATAACTAATTAAACAATTAGTGATTGCATTTATGAAATTTATCTGTATATTGAAAAATTTTAAAATTTTCAGAAAATTTGGGATTTTGACATGTGGTATCAGAGCACAAGGTTCAAACACTAGGCCTTGATGCAGCCCAACTAGCTTTCATAGAATAGTAAATTAAATTAAGATACTAACATATATATTCTGTTTTATGTAAAGAACAGAAAATTCTTTTTTTTTGAAGTCTAACAGGCAGGAATGGAAAAGCTGGGAGAGTATGTACAAGAGGAGACTCCAGACACATAAATAAGACAATTGCCTAGAGAACCTATGTTAGAAGAGGTAACTGCCCACTCTTCGGAGCTGTTGCAGACTATAAAAGAATTGAAGACTGAAATGGAATCAGTCAAGAGGGAGAATGAAAGGATTATGAAGGCTAAGGAAGAATTGAACCAAATTTTAATAGAAAAGTTCCAAACTGAAGGAAGGAGCAGAAGATCAGAATCTGAGGATGTTAGTCATCAAATAAGATTTAAAAAGATGAAGCTGGCGAAAAATGAAAGTAGTTTATCATCTGAAGGTTGCAGTGAATGACAAATTTACCATACCACTAGTGACAGTAGTGAGGCTGAGTTGTATGACAGAAAGAAGAAATACAGACCATATGAGGAAATTTCAGGGGAGTTTAAAAAGATAAAGCCCCCAACTTTTAATGGAGAGACCGAAAAAGGGGAAGAATCAGAGTCCTGGTTGTCCGGGATGAGGAAATATTTTCATATATATAATTACTCTAATCAGCTAAAGGCAAGGATGGCAATATATAATCTCTCCGGAAAAGTGGACATATGGTGGCAAGATTTGAAGAGAGTCAAGGGTATCAGGGAAAAAGAAGTTAATTAGAGTACCTTTAAAAGGTACTTCAAGAAGAAATTTTTGTCCGAGCAATATTATGAAGAAAGAGCTAAATAATTTTACGAATTGAAGTTAGGTTCAATGACTATGAAGGATTTGAACAGTAAATTATTAAGCTTGCTTAGGTATGTACCTTACCTAGTAGACGAGAAACCTAAAGTGCAGCGATTTCTCAGCTGTCTACCCTATCACATTAAGGAAATAATTGAGTATGATAACCCGAAGACTCTGGAGGAAGCCATGAGGAAGGAAAATTTTTGTTTTGAGCAGAACAGGAAGAAAGAAGGCTTAGCCAACTGGAAGGCTAAGAAAAATAATAATCAGCCCGAGTTTAAGAAGAAGGAATTTGTACCCCAGAGAAATTTCAAGAATAATAAGAATAAAAATTATTCTAACAATAAGAATTTCCAGGGAAATAGAAATGGTACTTCCAATAATTCGAATAATTTTAAGGGCAAGGAAGATGCAAATAACCATGGGAATTTTACCAAGAGTTTTGAGCATAAGGAGCCTATTAAATGCTGGGAATGTAATGGCCCGCACTATGCCTCGGTCTTCCCAAACCGAAAAAAGTTAGTCAGCAATATTCATACTGTGCAGGAGGAAATGACCATTGGAGAACTAACGAGGACTATGCCTAGAATAAATGTAGCTTTGGAGAACCACCAAGCTGACTATCAGACTTCCATGGTGGAAGTGGAAGGTATGATTTATCAAACCCCTGTAACCATTTTAATTGATCCAGGAGCTAGTCTTAGTTACATTGCACCTCAGATAGTGGAAAAATGTAAGTTGTATGTTGATAAGTTTGATAATTCCTGGTTAGTTCAATTAGCCACTGGGGCAAAAAGAAAAGTAACATGTTTTGTGAAAGAATGTGCTTTACTTATGGATGAATTTAAAACTACAGTTAAGCTTAATGTTTTTACACTTGGCTCATATGATTTACTGATTGGCATGGATTGGTTAGAGCAGCATAAGGTAGTTTTAAATTGTTACGATAAAACGTTCACGTGTTTCAATAGTGATGAACAACCAGTAAAGGTTAAGGGTATTCCTAGAAAAACCATAATCAGACAGATTTCTGCTTTACAACTTAAAAGAGCTGTTAGAAAAGGATGTAAAGTTTATGCAGTAACTATTACAGATGAGGCAAGTAAATATGAAACAGATAAGTTAAAAATAGAAGATATTCCTATTTTAAAAGAATATACTAACGTATTCCCAGAAGAAATTCCAGGATTACCTCCAAGGAGGGAATTGGATTTCACCATTGAGCTGGTACTGAGTGCGGTACCTAGCTCAAAAGCTCTGTATCGAATGAATATTTTAGAACTTAATGAGTTAAAATCACAACTAAAAGAGTTAATAGATAAGAAGTACATTCGACCTAGTGTGTCTCCTTGGGGAGCACCGGTCATCTTTGTCAAAAAGAAAGACGGAACTATGCGATTATGCATAGACTACTATCAGCTAAACAAGATGACTGCTAAAAATAGATATTCGTTGCCCCGCATAGATAATCTGTTTGATCAACTATGTGGAGCCATGGTGTTCTCAAAGATAGACTTGAGGTCAGGATATCATCAAGTAAGAATTAAGGATGAAGATATCTTCAATACAGCCTTTAGAACAAGGTATGGACACTACGAGTTTGTCGTAATGCCATTTGGGCTTACCAACTCCCTAGCTATCTTTATGTGCTTAATGAATAATATAATGCATAAGTACTTAGATAAATTTGTTGTTGTGTTTATTGACGACATCTTAATTTACTCTAAAATGGAAGAAGAACATAAAGAACACCTAAAGATAGTTTTACAAGAGTTGCGGGAACAACAACTCTTTGCAAAATTTAGCAAGTGTGATTTATTTCAGGATGAAATCTAATACTTAGGTCACGTAGTGATTTAGGAAGGGATTTCAGTCGATCCTGAAAAGATTCGGGAAATCGAAGATTGGCTGGTTCCAAAAGATGTAATGGATGTTAGGTCATTTATGGGAATTACTAGTTATTACCGGAGATCCATTGAAGGATTTTAAAAAATAGCGAATCTGATCACTTCCTTGCAAAAGAAAGGTAATAAATTTGATTGGAACTCAAAATGTGAAGAAAGTTTTAAGAAATTAGAAACCTTATTAACTAGTGCATCTATTCTAAGGATAGCAGATCCTAATAAGGACTTCGTAGTGTGCACTGATGCCTGTAATAATGGCTTAGGTGGCATTCTAACTCAAGACGGGCATGTCATTGCTTGTGAGTCTAGGAAGTTAAAAATTCACGAAAAGAATTATCCCACTTATGATCTAGAACTTGCGGCTATTATACACGCCTTAAAAATGTGGTGACATCATTTAATAGGCAGAAAATTTATTCTAATGACTGATAATAAAGGACTGAAATATCTTTTAGATCAGCCTAATTTAAACGCAAGACAAACAAGATGGTTAGCCTTCTTGAGTGAATATGATTTTGAAATCCAGCACATAAAGGGTAAGGAAAATAAGGTGGCTGATGCATTGAGCAGAAATGCAATCTGAACTTTACAGCAGCAATAAACACTTATGCTTCTGATTTAAATGAACATCTTAAACAAGGGGTAAAACAAGATGAAAATTATCAAAAATTGCAGATTACAGCTAAGAAAGAACCTACAAAAAGCTTAATAAAAGGTTATAGTTTAAATGAAAATGGATTTTTATTATTTAAAGATAAACTGTATGTGCCTAATGTGCCTAAGGTTAAGTTGTTAATTCTAGACGAAGTCCATAAAACACCATATTCAGGACACCTAGGTTATCAAAAGACTGTAACCATGCTAAGAAAAGAATATTTTTGGCCTAATATGAAATCTGAGGTAGCTGAATACATTGCTAGATGTTTGGACTGTCAACAAGTGAAAACCGAACACCAACATCCAGCTAGTTTGCTACAACCTTTACCTATTCCTAGCTAAAAATGGGAAGTGATTATCTTAGAATTTATTACTGGAATGCCTAGAAATCAGAATCAAAATGGCTCTATTATGGTGGTGATTGACAAGTTAAGAAAGGCAGCACATTTTATTCCTGTCAAAACTACTTACAAAGCTGCCAATATAGTTGATATCTTCTTAAAGCAGATTTTTCGGTTACATAAAGTACCGAAAGTTATAATTTCAGACAGGGATCGTAAATTCACAGGAAATTTTTGGAAGTCCTTGTTTAAAGGATTAAATACAACATTGAATTTCAGTACCTCCTTCCATCCTCAAATAGATGGACAGACTGAAAGAGTGGATCAGGTGCTGGAAGATTGATTAAGGATGTACGTTAAAGATCAATTAGGTAAGTGGGAAGACTACTTACATCTAGCAGAGTTTGCATATAATAATAACTATCAGTCATCAGCTAAATAAATAGTCGATTTGAAATTTTGTATGGACGTAAATGCAACACTCCTATCTCTTGGAATAATCCAGTAGATAGATTAGTGCTAGGACCACAGTTGTTAAAGGAAATGGAGGAGATTGTGAAACAAGTGTAGGGAAATTTGAAGGTGGCACAGGATCGGCAAAAAAGTCAAGCAGACTTGAAAAGAACTCCTAAGGAGTTCCAGGTAGGTGAGCATGTATTTATAAAGGTAAGGCCAAAGAAAATCTCTCTAAGATTGGGGAGTTGTGCAAAGTTAGCACCACGTTACTGTGGTCCGTTTGAAATTTTATCTAGAATTGGTCAAGTTGCTTACCAGCTAGCATTACCACCTAACTTGAAAGTACATAATGTTTTTCATATCTCTGTTTTGAAGAAGTATGTTCATGATGCTACTCATGTGGTTGATTCGAATGTTGTATAGGTGGAACCAAAAGGAGGAATTCTGGTGGAACCAGGATGTATCCTCGGGAGGAGGGAAATTACTCTGCGGAACTGCACCATTGGACAGGTGAAGGTGCAATGGAAGCACCTTAGTCCTGAAGAGGCCACCTACGAACTGAAAAATAAGATGCAGGAGGCATGCCCAAATCTGTTCCAGGAGATTGTAGAGGATGAAGAATAAGTAACATCGAGGACGACGTTACATTTTAAGGGGGTGTGTATGTCACATACCCCAATTTTGTAAAATAATGTTAATTGTTTTAATTTGATTTCCTAAGACATTATGTTAAATTTAATGTTAAGTAGGAACTGATGACTCAGCAGAGTCAAAAGAAGTGGAATATAATTCTGAATATTTTATTATTAATAAATAAAAAGTGGAGACAACAGCTTGGGAGAGCTGTTAATAAGAGTGTTACTGATCAGACTGGTGGAAGGAACTAGGTGGAGGGAAAACGACAAGTGGTAGCATCCTCAAACACTTCCTATGTTGCAGGTGGAAAATTTCCTACATTTGGGGTCATGATCCCCCAAGAAAGTGGGATCAAAGTAGGTGGCTCAATAAATGACAACTAACCCAAAAAGACCTAGGCAATCTTTTAAAAGTACCAAATGAATAGAGCTGAGGTTGCTCAGATATTTTCCAGGAGAAGAATCATTCAAGGGGAATGCACTTCAAGGAATTCATTGGGGAAAAGGGAAAAACTGTAAGGAAGGTGTTTTGAGGGATAATCTGCGGTAACTTGGTCTGATACAACTTGTTAGCTGAGGAAATTTACTGATAAGTTCAAGATTAGTATCGAGTTTGAAGACTGGTACTTGATTATTGCTGCACCTAGTTCCAGCCAGGGAGACCAGAGCAAGCTCGGGGGTCCTGAGGAGTCATTGTTTGAGTGCTCTCCAGGAGTTGGTAGGGAGGAATGGCCTCCCATTGCTGTTGTCATCCAAGCTCAAAGAACAGGTTTTGTTATTATCTAATTTTCTGTGTTATTATTTGTGTATAATTGATTGTTGCATTGTAGCTTATAATGTAAAGATTTAAATGGTTTAGTAATGAAGTTGTTCTTAGTTTGTTTAGTAATAGAATCACTTCGATATGAAATAAAACCCTACCTATGTTTTTCCTCATCTGTAATGATCCAGACCGTACTCCAGCACAAATGGTGAAATTATAAATGAAGATAGTATGATGAAAATGTAGAATAAAATGTTAGTGGAAGCATAGAATATTTTTCCTTTTATTTTGTTATCAGAAGAAATATATTTTGTACTAGGAGTAGTATTAAATCTGGACTGAGACTATCAGTTTATTAAAAATAGAGAAAGAAACTATATTATTTACTGATAGTAGTATGTGTGGATAGATAAAACAGTTTTGATACAGTATTTACCTTCAGTAATATTATGGCTTATTTGAATTCAAGAAAAGGGTATACTAGTTAAACTAGAGTAGGGTTAAGCTAAATAAGAATACTTTACAACTTACAGTCTACTTCTTCCAGTTTTAACTACTGCATGTATAATATTCAAATTGAAAGAAAGAATAGCTAAAATCTTGATTTAATTCTACTGTCAAACCAAGATGGTTCTAGATTTTATGTATGATTAGTAATGTAACTAATTCATTCATTATGTTTTTATCTAACTGAGCTCGAGCAATATCTAGAGCTATAAATCTAACTTTCTTAAAGTTTAAACAAATATTACAATATATTCACGAGATAGATCATAGATAGTTTGTTAATTGTTTTATTTTATAATTCCTAACATCATAACATAATAAGATAAAATAAATACTAAGAGAACTTTTATAAGGTATTTAGCACAGATAGCAGAAGAAATAAACAACAGAATAATATCTCTCTATACATTTACAAAATAAATTAAGTATAAATAACAATAGGAGCAATAATGCTTACTAGTAAGATAACATTCTTAAAAAATACTTTCTTATTATATAATTTATATAGGCTAAGTATGCAGGTAGTATACAAATTATAGGAATAGTATTATTATGTAATTAAAGTAATGTCCTTATCTCATTATTGTAAACCTGAAATAAAATATAAGTTTTGCACTCAAAGATTAATGGACGGTTACTTAAGAACTTCATTAAAAACATAAAAACCCTATATTTTCGAAGGGTATAAACTATATAACAACATTACAAATTCCTTTAATAATAAAGTAAATCTATATATAAACAATGTACAGGAAACCCTAGCAATGAATTTTAAACATGTTATGGGTAAAAATCAAGTACATTATTGCGCAGGAAATAACCAATAGAGTGACAGAATGCTCGACTTATCGAGCTTAACCAAATATTATAAAACATAACTAATAACCCCCATAATTTGCAGAAGTACATTATAAATCAAAGATAATTTTAAAGAAGCTGTAAATATTTTCTCATATTGTTAAGTTAGGGTAAAACCCTACAAATCCAAAAATTACAATAGAGAATAACTCAAGAGTCTGAAGCTCTTCCAATGCCCTCGGCATCCTTTAACAACTAACAGTTTAAGATTTTAATAGCCCTTCTTCTCTTTATTATTTATTTACATAGTAATATAAACAAAAACTAAGTGTTACAGTCGTGGCCTAAGCCAGAGACCTTGCATCAAGCAAGGGGTTAACTTCAACAGACAACGACAAACAGGTCAACCCGTTTGAACCCAAAACCGCAAAGGTTGCAGGCCACAATGCATCAACCCGCAAATGTCCCAAGGGGACCAAACAAGGAGGGACTACCATGGTCAAACCAGGCTTACCGTTAATTATCAAGTCGCCACGGCCTCACACCAGCCTCGTAGATGGAGACAAGCCGTCACCTGCAAACGAAAAGCATGATAGTGTTAAAACCAGTGAATAAAGTAATATTTGTTTATTAATTTAAAGGATGCGATGCGTAACAGGAGGATGGATAACGTTTTTTACCTAAAACCTTACGGAAGCATGACCACCCACAACCAGAAGGGAAACCATCAGCGTGAGGAGAAGGAAACCCTTCATTGCTACAAGAAGGAAGGAGGTTACCACCCAGCAAGCAACCAACCCCAGCCGAGAATGAAAACAGCAAGTGCAACAACTATTTAGGCTTGGGTCGTCACATCAAATTATGTTAAAGGCGCTACTCTGCGATGAAACCTTATGCCCAGTAGCCTTAAATCAAGAGGCCATGACTCTTAATGCCAAGATAAAAAGTGGGGACTCTTTACAGTTAAAGAGTTCGGGACTGAGCATACAAGATGGTGAAACCCTGAAGAAAAATTACTGACCTACGCTCAAATAAACAAACATTTGGCAACAACATTGCTTACAGTGCATTTGGACGAGCCCACGAGGAGTATAACCAGCAGGAAGACTGCTAATAGACAATGCAAGTGACAGTGCAGACATGAATGTTTTGCAGAGCGACCGGAGGCTCGAAGGCGACGAAGGAATGTCAAACTAGGGTTCAATACTACCCTTTAAACCTCCAACACTTGGCTACAACGAGGCCACATTAACATTTTAATAATTGGCATGCAGTCGGTAGAAACAATATAGTTTACAACGAGCAAGTATTCCAATGGTTTGTAATCCATATCATACGATGGAAAGTTCCACAAGGTTCGTTGCATCAAATGTCAACCAATCTGCACATTGCAAAGTTCAACCACAAAACCCTTAGCACGATGATTAGGATATAGCATAACGTGGATCTTTACCCTTTGCGTGACCTAGATTATATTTATATAAAGGAGGCGTGTAATGTTAATTTGTAAAGCATAGATCAAGGGTAAACAATAGTTTTATCATGGCGCGGTCCTTGTTATAAACCTTTCTCTCTATGCTATGAAAACAATACTTACCCTAGTTGATAAATGTAAGTAAAGGAGGCATTGGTATAAAGCTTATAAAACTTTAAAACAAAGTTAAGTTATAAACTGATTGTGATTATGGTTTATTCTTTGACCTCTTGTTTTCACACCTTGCACCTTCTTTATGCATTGTAAAGTAATAATTCAACCAACATCTATAACTTATGATAAAAATATACTATTGGTTGTTATAAAGGAGGTTTATAGAGTAAAACTGTGGCAATTATCCTATTGTTAATATTAACCTCAATGGATTTGTTGTATTTATCAAGATAGTAAAGTTTGGTAAAAGATACAAAAGAAAGTAATAACATCTTTTGGTGAATGAATTGCTTAAAGTAAACGTTATTTAACTAATAAATTGTAACATGACAAGGGTTAATCCACAAATCTATTTAACAAAAGATTCACCAACATAAAATAGTTAGGCCATAAAACTATTATGTTATGCATTCTTTCCATGATTATAGTCCATTAAGGACATGCCCCTTTTATATCTAGGAAAGTAATTATATAAAACATGTTCATAATAAGATATCCATCTTATGAGAATAGATCTAGTTGTGTAATGGGGTATTTGTTGTGTACACTCTTAAGTTGAAAGATAAAAGTGTTAAGCATTTTAATAACTATCAAATTTGACAATAAGTATCTTTCTAATGACTTTTTAACTCTGCCATTCTTACTCTGCTTGAAAAGAAGTATTTAAGGCATCTTACACTTGACGACTATGATGGACATCTAATAGTTCAGTAAACATTAAGAACTATAAATTTACATTTACTAGGAAGAAGGAAGTTGTAGCCTTTACTAGCAGAATTGAATCTCTTTCCTTAGCATCTTAAAAAGGAAGACAGTTAAATGATTTTACCTGAATAAGATTTGGAAATTGTTTAGCAATTATATTCTCTACTGAGTTATTATTGTGCGAGAAACTTATATCAGAATGCTTTATAATTAATGACAAGCAGCAACCGAACTTCTTACCTGTAAGTCTGTAAGCACAGGAAAACTTCTGCATTAGCTCGAAAGTTAAGTAAGCCCAGAATTTTCATGACAGTTCCACCTTGTGGTCGCAAAGAGAAAACAAGTCAGTAAACTGAAAAGAGAACTGTTCTTTAAAGATAAACATAATCAAATGGATAACTCAGATAATGAATTTAGTAATATATAACTAATCAAACAATTAGTGACTGCATTTATGAAATTTATCTGTATATTGAAAATTTTTAAATTTTTCAAAAAATTTGGAGTTTTAACACTACCTCATGACTCTTATTAGTTCTTCCGATTAGGAGCATCGGGGTACAATGTAATACAAGTGGTTCTCTCAGTAGGACCATCGAGGACCAAAAAAAGATACATATAGAATATTCTTCGAAGTTACAATATTTCAACAAATAGTTATCATCCTTCTTTAGTTGGAGGAGAGAATTGTTGGAACTATAGATGTGGTTTTATCTGTTACATTTGACTTTCTAGATACTTCATTTTAGGTTTTATTCGTAAGCTTAATACATTTAGAGGAGAGAATAAGAGAAAATGTTTCCTTTCAAGGGAGGAATTCGGAGCATAAACATAGAAAAATCCCAAAACATTCCCTTCTATTGAGACAATAATCCAAGAACACCTTTTATATGGGTCAAAGTGAATGTACCACAATAATCATAGATTTGATATATGTTGCTACAATTATTACTATTTTTGTTTTTACTACTTTAATGATTATTGCAGCTCTTTGTTTAATAGTATTGTGCTAATTGAAACAATTAATATACATATATTTGTTCTTTTTACAGTTTATATGTGAAATGTTTGTTCACTTTGTTTCATAGCTTATTTCTGAATATGTGTGACATCTTTCAAGGACTATGGTTATCCTCAAGGGGTTGTCCACCCCATGCTGAGTTAACCTGAGGAAGATGAAATGACCACATCAGCTTCCTTATCTAGTGATGATGATTATTAGCTTATACTCTTTACATGAGACACATGAGACATATGACCACATACAATTGAGAAGTTCATGTAACCTACCCTCATGTTGAGTTGATGTGCATGAGTCTAGTATGATGTTTCCTTGTTATGTTACATTGACTTGCATGTTTACTTGTATGTGATGTTTAGCCTTGTGGTGACTTGTGATTAACCCTTGCATGGTAATGTTGAGCTATACAACCCTTAAATTTTGACGTCCATATCGTTGATGACTAGTGTGACCCATTAGGGGGGTTGTCCACCCTTGTGTTGACCTTAAGAGCCCGTCTTAGGTTCAATCCACCATAGTGCTACCTTATATGATGTTTTTGGTATAATTTGTTGTTGTTTTTTATTATGAGTTGGTCTTATGACTGTGCTACTACTATTTTTTATTTGTGAGAGTTGAATTATGGATTTTAGGGCCTTTTCTAGCTCTAGGTTCTCTCCTTTCACATGTATGTTGGTCTAGTTGAGTATTATGCAAGTAACATAATTCTAAGAGTTTTAAGTTTTTTTAGAAACATTTTTTATGAGGATAAGGGAGGTATCCCCTAACATATTATGTTGAGTTTATAATTGGTTCAGATATGATATATATTGCTACTGTTTTATATTATTTTATTTTATTAAAAACTTAGATCTTATATATATTGCAACTATTATTATTTTTATTTTTCTCAGTACTTTAATGGTTATTATAGCTCATTATTTGTAATATCCCTTATATGATGTACATATAAGAATATTAACTTGCTGCAATTTTTTTAATTAAAATTTCTGAAATTGAATTAATTCACACAAAGCCTTCTCGGACTGGGCAAATCAGGGATTTCTTCTAGGAAATTTTGCAAGCAAAAGGACTGAGTAGTGGGAAGCAACCAAAGATATTTCAGACATAGAATTTTCTCTTCCCTAACACATTTATATCTGATGCCATTTAGGGTTCAGAGTCCGCTCCGCGGAAACCTACTACCACGCTTCTGGGCAGTCAAACCGTGAAACTAGGAAGAGCAGTTCGGTCTGTTTCAACCAAGGGCTTATGAAAAATTGTAGAGGGTTGTTAAAATATTAATTTAACATAATAAACAGTTTTGGACAATTTTCATAAGTTCTGGAAATTTCTGAGTAGTTTCGAAGAAATGTTGGCTTTTTCGACAGTTTTGGCCTAGTTAAATCCAGCGCAATGGAGGATCCAAAAATGCATTAAATACCAAATAAAAATTGTTCTGGATGTATGTAAGGGAAGGTGAGTCTATCAGTGACCCATAGGAACAAACAGGGCTCAGTTTGAGTTAGAAGAACTCATTTTACATCAAATTTGGCAAGATCAGTCATTGAAAGCTAACAATCTAGCTAGGGTCTAGATTTAAGTAGTTAATTCGTGTAGATTTAATTTTTGAGATACATATGAATTATTACAGAGGTAAATAACATCCCACTAAAAATATAAAATCTCTTCATACAGTTCCCCAACCTTGCATATTCCTCATAGCACTCTGATTCATCAATTTTCCCCCATACAGTGATAAAATAAGCTTTTTTGAGGAAACTGAAGACAAAATTCTTTGTGAACAAATATGTTTAGACCTGATATATATAAATTACAGAGTAATATTCTGCTACAGATCAGAAATCAAATACCAAACTGACCATTACAGGGAGACTCCAAAATAAGGGGCAAGAGGCCCAGAACATGACCGGCAAAAGTGGTTGTGAGCACGGATGAAGCATGGGCTTCACTGGAACTAAACCATAACTTGATGGAGGCTGTAATAACTTCTGGAATAATATTCAATGGCTGAAATTAGCGCTCCATAAACCTGCAATAGATAGAAAGGGAGATAGAAGAGAAGGGAGGAGGGGTTTGGGGACCATCACCCAATGTTCTGAGGCACAACACTCAGAGAGTATGCTCACATAGCATAACCACAATATCAAATCATCCAAACTGATTCAATGGGGTCGAATTCACCTTTAAAAGAGTGTTGAGTGACCTTCTTAGCAGGTGAGTATCCAAGGTGACCTGTGAGAGCAAGTCAACCCTCAACAAACCCTAACCCTAGCCACATAGGTGCCTCCTTTGGGGAATTTAGCAAGTAGGACCATGTGGAATTATTTCTAAGTTCAATTCCTCCTTCATAATTAGAAATTGCGCCCTCACTAAGTCAAAAGTTGCTTCTTTTGAGTTATGACACCTTTTTTGCTTTTCCGGACTCCTAAGGAAACTGTTCTTTCCTTTGAAAACTTTCCTGCTTTTCTCTGACTGCTTTTCTAAGCTCCATAAGAGGCAACTGCGCCCTCCTTTAAAAAACTTTCCTGCTTTATCTTTGGCTGCTTTTTTATTTTCTTTTTGGTACTTTCCTCTTTGTTTCCTATGACAGATTTTGTCATAGTGTTTCCTCTTTCCTTTCTTGGCTAGTAGACTTGTCCAATGTTCCCCACCTGACTAGGCAGCTTATTTACACCTCATAAATTAGCAATAATAATTAAAATGGAAAATAAAACTTAGATACATGCCTTACTTAATTAATTATTACAAAGTTTCCCTAGGGAGCATGATTAATGTCAAATTGAGCCCCTCCTAGGAGTCCAGTATGGTCAACACTTTAATGGCCACTTTGAGGGGACATGACATTATTTCTGGGACATGCTGGACATGAAGGATATCGAGGTATGGTTTTTCTTTTCCACAAAAATGACATAATTTTATTGTACTGTAGTAATACATACAATGTGAAAAATTAAGCTATGAGAGATTTTATGGCCATCAATTTCACAAGTTCATGTTAGCTTCTCTCATATACTGGTTCAAGTTACATCCCTCTATTTATGTAATAATTTGTTTTCTACTAACAAAGGTGAAAATGGAGAGTTAAGATTGGGGATCCGCAGAGATACCTAACTAAAAAGTGGTATTCCATCTTCATTTTTTTCTAACTAGAATGCACATGTCGATGTGCTTGCTGTTGTAGCTAATGTTGTTTCCACAAAGAGCATGTTTAACATTTTCTACAATCCAAGGTATCTCGTGTCAGTAAGGCATTATTCTTTTGAAGTAAGAATAGTGGATTCCTTACTTATTTTAGACCAAGAAAGCCTAGAATTAAATAGATATCAATGAGCGATGTCTGGTTTTGAATTTGGAATTAATGGTTAGTTATATAAGATTAGTATTTTACTTAGGAATCATGTCATATTTTTTTCTTCCCACAAATATTTTGAATGGTTCTCATCACTATTATAATTGAATATTGAAGACCTTAAATATTTTTTTCCTAGCATCTTACTTGTTCATGTTTTCTACTTGTTTCTCTGTAAATTGGCATTTGAGCTTCCTTTTAGACCTTAAACTACATACCTTTGATTCTATTTGGGGAGATTATCAACTAGTTGTTGGGTGTTATTACATTAATTGAAGTATGATTGTAGACATTTGGGACTCCATGTTGTATGGTTATATGCAACCTATGTAAGTCATTACAAAGGAAAATGTGTTATCCAGTTTTGTGTTAAGAAATCCATAACAAGTATATATTTAAATCTAATTGAAGCCATTGTTATATTGTCAGTGGTTACATGATTCCTTTGCAATAGGCCCTTGAGTCTTGTGGATTAGGTCCAAGCCCTTACATAACTCAAAGAAATTTTAGGTTTGAGTTCTCGTCACCTTTAAAAATATGCAATCATCACAAGGCTTTTGTGTTGCTATACTTTTTAAAAAAAATACATAGAAATCGTTTCTATAGCGATGATTTTCCATTGCTACAGCAATGAAAAATGACTTAATCTCTTATTTCATGGAAACATAACTTCATGGCTATAGCGATGCCAGCACGTCTCTATAGCGACAAAGTATCATTGCTATAGAGACGTGATGGTCTCACTATAGGGACATAGTAACATTGCTATAGTGCCAAATGGATGTCTCTATAGTGATGATTTTCCATTGCTACAATGATAAAAAAGGACTTGGTCGCTTCTTTCCTGGCAACAAAATTTCATGGCTATAGCAATGAAGAGACGTTTCTATAGCAATAAATTAACATAGTTATATAGACGGATACAAGTTTTTGAAGTAGTGTCCACTCACTCTACATGTCATCTCTTTCTTGTTGCCACAACAAAAAAATGTTTGAAGTGTGGCTACATCGACGAGAATTTTTCCATGGAAATTTAGGCTCATTTTCGTCACTATACCAACACAAAACTGTTGCTATAGCGACGATTTTTCATGGCAAAAATGTTCACATATACTAGTGTTCAATCTCTTCTCCTTGGGATGTCTATGTATATTGGACAACCAAATATCTTTAGGTGACTGGATTCATACTTTTCTCTAGTAAAAATCTCTTCTAGAGTCTTATTTCCAAGAGAATTATGAGAGATTTTGTTCTTTACATAGACTATTGTTCTAACTACTTCTGACCACAGGTACATAGGTAGATATTGATCATGGATCATGGATTTTATTAATTCCATGATATATTTATTCTTCCTTTTAGCCACACCATTCTATTGTGTATTATAGGGGATGGTGAGATCCCTCTTAATCCCATCTTCTTTGTTGTAATAATTGAATTCACCTGATGTGAACTCACCTCCATTATCTTATATTAAGGTCTTGATCTTCTTTTCAAATAGGTTTTCTAAAAGAGCCTTAACTTCGTTGAACTTTTCAAATACTTCATCTTTCTTCTTCAAGATATGGATTTAGGTTTTGCAAGAGTAGTAATCAATGAAAGGCACATAGTAAACATACCCACTTAGTGAAGTATTTTGCATTGGTACACATACATCTGAGTGAATAATGTTTAAGATCCATTTTTCTTTACTATCACATCTTGGAAAAGGGTTCTTTGTGTTCTTACTTATGCACATCCTTTTCACACTCCTTCATAGTTTATTTGGATCTATGGTAAACCTATCACTACCTTTCTCATAATTGGTTATGCTTTGTAATGTATATGATAAAGTCTCATGTGCCACAATTCACATGGGCTTACAGTGCTAGTCATCAAGGCTGAATTTTCATACCCCTTTACGTTGTAGAGTCCTCCTTATTTAACTCCAATCACCACTGCATCATCTATAGTTTTCCCTTTTGTCCACATGAGGACTTCACCATCTACAAAAGAAGATATGAAAATTTTCTTATCTAAATATGAGATAGAAAGGATATTCGTCTTTATAATGGGGACATATAAAACATCCTTCATATTCATGTACTTTCCAAAGTCCGTCTTATAATAGGCTTCTCCCATCCCTTCGATGGTATAATTGTAATAATATCCACGAATTACTTTGTGTGGGGAATCCTTATGTACAATATAAGAGAGAGAATTCTTGTAACCTATCATATGCTTGGAGGAACGACTATCGAATAGCCAAGTATCACTTCAAGGTGAAACTAAACCTCTAAAGGATGAAATCAAAACATATTCTTCACCGGTATCTTCATCTTCTGCAGTATTCTTCTCATATGATTAATCATCATGTTCAACTGCATGGGATTGGAAACTTTTGTTCCTCTTCTTGAGTTGCTCTTCCATCAGGAGAAAATTTATGGAGATGTTTCCCATCTTGTGGAAAATGAAGCATTCAAAAGTTAAGAATTCCTTATTGACCCTCTTATTACTCTGATACCCATGAGTTATTGTACGAGGACAATCATAAATCTTCATATTGTTCTTTCCTTTAATATGGGATTCCAAAGATTGATCTTCATTTTTATTCAACTTCTCTTCTCTGAATGTTATTATTTCTTCTTCTTGAACACATTCCTCCCATAACTTTTAGAACTTGGTCAACTTTCTTCTAGAACATATTACTTGAATGGAATATTCCCATTCTCTTGGGAGACTATTCAAGGTGGTTATTAAAACTTCTTCTTCTTCTACCATGTCACTAATAGCTTCCAATTGCTCCTTGATTTGGGATACTCTTGTGAAGTATGATTGCATGGTCTCTGACTTCTAAACCTTCACACGGTCTTTTAAGTTGATTTCTCAAGGTCATCCTCCTATTGATATTTATTCCTTCAAATAGGATGGACAAGGCATAAAACATTTCCTTTGGTGTTCTCCTTGAATATACTTGAGGAATCAAGTGATATTTGAAGGATAGCGCTATGATCTTCTTAGCCTTGATCACATCCTTCTTGTGAAAGTTGGGTGATCCCTCTGTTTTGATTGATTTATCGAGGGGACTATTTGGAATAACAAACCCTAGATACATAGTGTCTCCTTTCAGGGTGGATTTGATACCATGTTGAGTTTTCTTAATTTCTTAGATGATATTCTAAAACAATTTACAATAGTAGGATCACTGAAAAAACAACAAGCACAACAACACAAAGAACACATAAATTTTCTTCGAGGAAACCACAAGGGAGAAAACCTTGCAAAACTTCCTCATTATAGAACTCAACCTAGACAATGTAAAACCCCAAGACAACTCCTACTCTCTCCATCGCATTTATTCTTCTCTCTCTAGGGAACTTTCCTAAGTGAAAGCTTGTACAAATGAAGGAGGGGCCTCACATATTTATATTCATCATGTGAGTGACTCAATTACCTAACTAGGTCAGCTAGGTTCTTTAATTAGGGTTGACCTACCTATAAAGACTCAAAATAATATTTATAAATAATTTTGTCGGTATTGTTTCCCCAATTTACAACAAATGTTTTACCTTATGACTTTTACATGACCAATTACATCAAGGACATATCTGAATGGAGGAATAACAATAATAGAAATAGAATAGTTTTGAAAGTTACATTATTTTACCACCAATATCTTGGTATTCAAGGTTAGACAGATATTTGCGATAGAAAGGATTCAAAACAGGTCATGTAGACAACAATTTGTACATAAAATATGAGTATGGAAACATGACTATAATCGAGGTCTATGTGTATGACATCATTTTTGGATGTAGTAACGATAGCCTTAGCCAAGCATTTTACTTAAACATGAGAAAGTAATTTTAATTTCCATGATGGGAGAATTATCCTTTTTCTTGGGGCTACAAATATCTTAATTGAATAATGAAATTGTCATCTCTCAAACCAAGTACGTAAAATAAATGTCAAAAAAATTCAACATGGAAGACTGCAAACCGACATGTACTCTAATGATTACTGGATGGAAATTGAGCAAGGAAGATGTGGAAAATGAAGTAGATCAAAATATCTATCAGTTAATGATTGTGATCTTGTTATATATGGCGGTCTTAAGACTAGATATAATGTAGGTTGTAGGACTAGTTGTAAGATTTCAAGCTACACCCAAAGAAACTCATGTCCAGATGGTGAACAAAATTTTCATATATCTAAAAGGAACCTTGGATATTGGATCATGGTATTTGTGCAGTGATAATATTACATTGGAATCATACACATATTTATACTAACCAGGACGCATTGATGATAGAAAGAGCATAAATGGAGAATCTTTCTTCTTAGGAACATGCTTAGTTTCTTGGGTAAGTAAGAAACAATCCACAATGTCCTTATCAATAGTAGAAGCTTCATACATTGTTGCAACACCATGTTGTGTGCAAGTCTTATGAATGAGGAATACTTTGAAATATGTTCAAGTAGACTATAATCATCCCATATCAATCTTTTGTGACAACATAAATGCGATTAGTATCTCAAAGAATCTAATAATTCATTCTAAAACCAAACACATCCACATAAAATATTATTTTGTAAGGGAACAGGTCACTAAAATATAGTCAAGTTGGAGTATGTGGATACGAAAGAACAAATTGAAGAAATTTACACAAAGCCACTTCCTAGAGAAACTTTTGTGGATCTAAAAGGAAATCTAGGAATATTTTATTGGCTCCAAAATAATTTGTGACCATACTGAATGGCACAGTTCTTCATATCTAACACAGATATAGATTATCTGTGACTTGGCACACCAAAAGAAAAATAGAAATGAAGTAATGAGCATGAAACCAAGGGGAGTCAGTGAATAAGAGAGTCCCTTTTCCATAGATGTCAAAGGGAGAGAATGAAAGAATATAAATACCAAAAAGGGGAGAATGAAAGAAAGTGGAAGATGGATCTACGCAAAAGAATAGAGAAAAGAATCAAAGGCATAATTGCAGGGGGGGTCTTTTTGTGCACAATATAAGAGATCAGTTTTAGGGGCAGTGTATGATACATTTTTGTTGTGATAAGGTGGTGTTGAAATCAATTCCAAAAGGAGATATTGTTGAACATGTATTGTCATTGATGTCAAAGGATCAAGTTTTGACCCCAAGTTTTATAATTGTTGTCAAAAGGCTTGTTTTATGACACATGTCAATGGATAAAATGGTGAACCTCTGTGCTATGAGTGATATCAAAGATTATTAAACAATATTATTAATTTCCTCACATGAATCTAGTTTGAATAAATAAATATGGAAGAATTTAGAGTTCCAGAAAAATCAAAGATTCCACCATGATATGGATCATATGTGAGCATTTAATAACCTTGAAAGAAGAATATTAAAAATGAAATATATGCACATATACTAATTTGGTATGGGACTTATGAATAAGAGCATGAGATATGAAATTTTGTGTAAAATTTCCACAAAGAAAATGGCATATGGCTTAGCACTTATGAATAAGAGTATGAGATACAAACTTGTGTGTAAAAGTTCCATAATGGAAATGGCCTATTGATCCGATGGATTATTCATCTTCAAAAATTACACTGATCCAATATGGTACAATTGTTATTAATCTATGGTTCAAAGAACATAACATATGTTTTTAAATCATATGCTAAACATGGTGCGTAGATCGACATAACATCGCATGGTGCATGGTTCGACATAGCATCGCATGGTGCATGGTTCGACATAGCATCGCATGGTGCGCAGTTCGACATAACATCGTATGGTGCGCAGTTTGACATAACATCGCATGGTGTGTGGTTCAACATAACATCTCATGGTTCTAACGGTTAATTCTTACAGTTAAGACTTGGCATCTGGTGATTTGTGCACCGTCAAGAGGTAATATAAAATGGGTTGTAACATGCTCACGCAGTTAGTGGCAACATTATGGCGGTCTTGCGCACCGTCAAGTGGAACCTTGAATGGTTCGTGAAAATTCCACGCAGTCAAGTATATACCCTCTAGAGGTCTTGTGCACAGTTAAAAGGCACTATTCTGGCGGTTAGATGAGGGTGCGCAGTCACGTATGCCGCGACGTTTATGGATGCTGCAACGTTTATGGATGTTGTGACATTTGTAGAGTTTAGTTATATGCTGCGACAACGGATATAACATTTGGGAACATCTCTAAATGTGACGGATATCCATTGTGTGGCGGGCTAGCAATACCATACATAGTATTAGATGGAACCGTTGGGAACCGCTACCACATTTGGCAAAACGGAAATGAATGTAACGTACAACTAGTTGAAACGTTTCGACGGAAATTAAAAGATAGCATATGGAATATGAAAAGACAGGTAGCAAACGAGTCGAACCTGTTACTTATCCTCCCATTGAACGCTTAAATAGAGGATTCTGGCTGTAGTGAAGGGAGGAGGTATTTTTCTTTTCAGATTGTTTTAGAGCTTCGAGCATCGCTTTTCTATTATGAGAAGCTTGCAGAGAGAAGCACCAAGAAGTTTGCTATGAAGTGTCCAGATGTTGTTGCTGTGGAAGTCGACATTCTCTGTTATAATTTTAGCTTTCTTTGTCTTTTGAAGGCTAATTGTAATTTCCAGAAGAGAAGTCTTGAAGACTTTGTACAGCATTAATATGTTCACAGTTGCTGAAGTTGTTTCTAGAACCATTTTTGTACCATTTTAAAGAGATTAATTGGATCGGTGCCCATTGGAGAGGGACCCAGAGACATAGCCGAGTGAAGGGGGTGAACTCCGTTATCAACTTCTGTTTGTGACTCTCTGATTCTGTGTTTTTTCCCACATTTGGTTATCAGTTTGGATTTTCATTTCTATTTAAGCATTTAATTTCTGTTAATGTTGTTTCATGAATTAAGCAAACTAGTAAACACATTCTTTAAAAACTTTTAAATGCACTCAAGTTGAGATCCGACGGATCATATTATGGTATCAGAGCAGGTTAACTGCTTGTGCAAGTTTGTGAATGCTTACCAGGTCCAGGTTAAAGCTTGGTGAAGGAGAATTAATCGAAGGAAATCCTGAGATTGGCTCAAGGAGAACATTCTCAAGGACCATGTCTTCTCCACGAGGGGAATAAGAAGGACATACAGAATGGGAAAAACCTGTTATTTCTGAAACTGAGTTTTTGGAGGCTTTTATCAGCATGAAAGCCATGATGGAAATTCTACTCGATGAGTGAGAAGAAAGGAAGAAGGAAGAAAAAGGTAAAGGAGTAGGAGGATATGGGATCCTCTTGATACTAATCAAAATTTCTCTTCTTCTCATGCTTCTCATTCACATAATGCTAATGCAAGTCCTAATATGACTTATTTCAAATTGGATGTGAAATTCAAATTGCCAATTTATAATGGAGATTTAGATGCTGAAAAGTTAGACAATTGGATCAAGTAGCTTGAAGTATATTGCAGGGTGCAGGGCATTAATGATGACCCTTCCAGGATTCAATTGACCACTTTGAGAATGAGTGGTATGGCTCTTACTTGGTGGGAGAGCAATATTCAACAAGATCTTCAAAAGAACGGTAAAATTATTTCAATTTGGAATGAATTCATTGAAGTATTAAGGAAGCAATTTTATCCTTTAGGCCATATTCAACAATTAACCATGAGTTGGAAAACTTTTAGACAAGATAAAGGACAAAGCATTCAAGATTATACTCATGAACTCAGAAAGAGGGCTATTGCATTGAATGTTCCATTAGATACACAAGAAACTCTTCTTAAGTACATTGGTGGCATGCATTCTTATTTGAGACATACTTTGTTGATGTTTAACCCCAGTAATTTGGATGATGTATGTGTTCAAGCCACACATTTAGAAGCCATGGGGAAGCATGCTAATGATACTTTTGTGAAGAAATCATTTAAATTTGACAGAAAATCGAAAGGTAAAGATAAGGGAAAAAAGAAGATGGCTATTGTTAAGAAAGAGTGTGAAAAGCCTACATGTTCGCATTGTCAGAAGGGACATGATGTCTCTAAGTGTTGGAAAATTCATCCAGATTTAAGGCCAAAGAAGTACAGAGGAAACAAAGATAAAGACAAAAACAAATCTAGCAATAGTCTCTGCAGGACAAATGAAGAGGCTGGTAAATGCTAGTAAGAAGTTTGTGTTAATGATGTTTAAGGTGAAAAATGATGAGATCTCTAAATATTTTGAAGGATGTGATCCTAAACATAAATCTGAACTGATTGAAATTATTTCTGAGTATGATGATTTATTTCAAGATCTGAAAGGGTTACCACCAAAGAGAGAAATTCAGCATGAGATACATTTGTAGCAGGATGTGCCACTCCCGAACATAGCCATGTACCGAATGTCTGTAATGCAGAATGATGAAATCAAGAAGTAGGTTCAGGAGCTGATTGAGAAGGGGGTCATCTGGCCAAGTACTTCTCCTTGTGCCTCTCCTATAGTCTTGGTTCCAAAGAATAATGGGTCTTGGAGGATGTGCATTGACTATAGGGCCCTTAACAAAATCACCATTAAAAACAGGTATCCTCTTCCTCGCATTGATGATTTGCTTGATCAGTTGAAACATGCAACTTACTTTACAAAATTGGATCTGCGTAGTGGGTACCATCAAATCCGTGTTTCTGAAAACGATGCCTAGAAAACAGCGTTTAAAACAAAACAGGGTTTGTATGAATGGCTTGTGATGCCTTTTGGGCTCTATAACACACCTACTACTTTCATGCGGGTCATGAATGATGTCTTTTGTTCATTCATTGATGATTTTGTAATTGTATATATGGATGATATCCTGGTGTTTAGCAAAACCTGGGAGGAACACATTGTACATGTGAAGAAAGTTTTAGATGTACTGAGGAAGGAGAAGCTTTATGTAAAAATGTCTAAATGTGAGTTTGCTAAAACTTCTTTAGTATATCTGGGCCATATCATTGGTGGAGGCCACCTACGAGTGGACCCATCCAAGGTTGTTGTCATTGTAAACTGGCCACATCCTAACACCGTTACTGAAATTAGAAGTTTTCTGGGTGCGGTTCAGTATTGGAGGAAATTCATTTCTGGGTTTTCTTCCATTGCTGCTCCATTACATGCATTGACAAGTGTTAAAGAAATTTTCAAGTGGGGAGGCAAGCATCAGAGAGCCTTCGACACTTTGAAGGAAAGGATTAGCATAGCACCAGTTCTGACATTGCTAGATTTGCAGCAGCCATTTGATATTGAAACCGATGCCAGGAGGTTTGCCATGGGAGTCATTTTGATGCATGGGAGGAATCCAATTTGTTACCATTCAGAAACATTCTCTACTGCGGTAAGTAACTATCCGACTTATGACAAAGAATTGTATGCTTTAGTACAGAGTGTGAAGAAGTGGAAACATTATATCATGGGAAAAGAAATAGTCATACATACTGATCATCAGCCACTTCAATATCTGCAATCTCAAACTAAAGTACAACAAAGTAGGCATTTAAAATGGATGGCATTCTTGCAACAGTTTCATCTTGTAATTAAATACAAAAAGGGAATTCATAATAAAGTAGCAAACATGTTATCGAGGCCACCTATGAATGTTTCAATCATTCTTCAGAATAGTTCATTAACACATGAGAGCTATGTTGAATAGTATGCAGAAGATAAAGATTTTAAGAACACATTTGCATCACTGATACATGGTAAACAGGAAGAGAACTATTATGTGCATAATCAACTCTTGTATCATTTTGGTAAACTCTGTATTCCAAAGAAATAAAGAGTGCATGTGATTCGAGAAGCACATAGTTCATTGATTGCAGGACATTTTGGTGTAAGTAAAACATTATCTGTATTGCAGAATCACTGTTATGGGCCCCAGATGCAAGAAACTATAGCTAAATGCATAATAGGTTGTGTTATGTGTGCAACGAGTAAGCCTAGCAATAGGAAATTGGGTTTGTACACACCTCTTCCCGTTTCTTCTCGTCCTTGGGAGAGCATCTCTATGGAATTTGTAGGAGGACTACCTATGTCTAGAAAAGGGCATGATTACCTTTATGTTGTTGTGGACAGATTCATCAAGATGTGTATCTTAATGCCATGTAACAAACATATCACCGCTGAACAAACAACTCATCTATTCTTTTAGAATGTTTGGGTACATTTTGGGCTACCCATGTCTATTGTATCTGATCGGGATTCCCGGTTCTTGGGAGAGTTCTGGTCAACTTTATGGGAGCTTATGGATACTAAACTTAAGAAAAGCACAGCTTTTCATCCATAGACCGATGGACAAATAGAGGTAGTAAACAGAACAGTGGTTCAGCTACTCAGAGGATATTGTAGTAAACATCCTAAACTTTGGGATGAGAAGTTGCGGTATATACATCATGCTTACAATCATGCAGTTCATTCTTCCACGAAAAGATCTCCTTTTGAAACTTGTTTTGGTTATCTGCCAAAAACACAGATGGACTTCTCTTTTGGAAAAGATGCAATGGATGGACATCATGATGCAGATAAAGCTCTAAGATTCATTTAGAGAATACAAGTGGTGGAGCAGGAAGTTCATGAACAGTTGGAGAAGAGCTAGGAAAAGTACAAAGCCATGCATGACAAGCATTAAGTTGATCATCAATTTTAGGTTGGAAACAGAGTTTGGTTACATATCACCAAATAAATAATGAAAGGTGAAGGTAAAAATCTTAAGCCTATCAGGTATGGTCCTTTTGAGATCTTGGAAATGATTGGTACTAATGCTTTTCGCTTGAATTATGCAAATTTATTCAGTTGTCAATGTTGAGAATCTTAAACTGTATGAGCCTCCTATGATCATGGATGAGGAAACTAACATACAGATTCCTTCAGTTGATGATATGGCACCTAAATACATGAAAGAGTTGCAGGATGATGTTATTCTTGAAAAAAATGTAAGGAATTCACGAAGGGGGAATGCTGAGTACCTTCGAGTGGGGCTTAAAGGCATGCATCCTAGCAAAGCAAGATGGATGAATATTGGAAAAGTGAGGGAGCTGTACCCTCACTTACTTGCAAAGTGACTCAGGATTTTGGTGGTCCAAAATCTCTCCAATGGGGAGGAATGATCCGGTGGATTATTCACCTTCAAAAATTACACTGATCTAATATGGTACAATGGTTATTAATCTATGGTTCAAAGAACATAACACCTCCCACTGAATGCTTAAATAGAGGATTTTGGCTGCAGTGAAGGGAGGAGGTTTTTTTTATCAGATTGTTTTAGAGCACCGAGCATCGCTTTTCTGTTATGAGAAGCTTGTAGAGAGAAGCACCGAGAAGTTTGCTGTGAAGTGTCCAGATGTTGTTGCTATGGAAGTCGACATTATCTGTTATAATTTTAGCTTTCTTTGCCTTTTGAAGGCTAATTGTAATTTCCAAAAGAGAAGTCTTGAAGACTTTGTACATCATTCTGTTCACAGTTGCTGAAGTTGTTTCCAGAACCATTTTTGTACCATTTTAAAGAGATTAATTGGATCGGTACCCATTAGAGAGGGACCCGGAGACATAGCCCAGTGAAGGGGGTTAACTCCATTATCAACTTCTGCTTGTGACTCTCTGATTCTGTGTTTTTTCCCACATATAGTTATTAGTTTGGCTTTTCATTTCTCTTTAAGCATTTAATTTCTGTTAATGTTGTTTCATGAATTAAGCAAACTAGTAAACGCATTCTTTAAAAAAATTTAAATGCACTCAAGTTGAGATCCGACGGATCACCTATGTGCACCAAATCCCAAAAATTTGAATTACGATAAGTGGCACACAAATGCATATCATAAATTGACCAACACACAAATAAGTGGGGGAATTATTCAAGTAAAAGGAACTTCAAAAAGTGGACATGTCACTTTATATAGGAAGAGTATAAAGAAGAAAAAGATGCATGTGTTGAAGTAAGATTGTAGAATAAAGGCTTGAAGATAATATGTTTTGAGAAAGCTTTTTTTGGGGGGGTATCAATGGCTCATTGATCACAAAAGGAATATTTATGTAGTGAATCCTAATTACACAAATCAGCAAGAGATGAACAACAAGAACAATGCAAATTAGAAGGATACTCGTATTCAGTATGTACAAATTTTTTACTTTGTGAATGAAGCAAATAGCATACAGCATATGTATCTACGTTTGGAAAACTAATCAACATAGAAATGTAGATCACAAATTGAGAAAATAAATAAATGTTTGTAGATTGTGTGATACAGAAATATTGAATATATATCAATCATTATCACACATTTAAAATAAAGAAACTGGCTATCCTGACATAGTTAATAAGAGGCAAGACAAAAATCAAAAGAGTTACAATAGTTGCAGTTTTTAGAAAATGTAATTTACATATTACACTTCTTTGATATAGACACCTATTTATTCTGAGGAAGGAAGGGTAAATGATAAGGGATTTGGAGCTTCCTTCCAGTTATTGCTAGTAAAACTTCTAAAGGATTCACGAAGGGGAAGGGAAGAGGTAGTTGTAGCTTCCTTCCAGTCGTGATTTGTAAAACTCAGGGAGTTGGGTTCTTCCTTCTAGTGGTAGCTGGTAAAACACTAAGGGGGTTGGATACCCCTTCTAGTTGCTGATGGTAAATATAATTTGGGAGTGGGTGATTCCATTCAGTCAAATATAAAGAAACAACTAGAGATTATAGTACTCAATGGGTTGAGGCCTGAGTGCTACGAGTTGCATTTTTCATAGTAATACATACATCTTTTCAGGTTGGTGCTAAAAGTTCATGAGTTGGTTCTTATGAAGATCGAGTTCATTGTAGGTTTGTTCCTATAACAAGAAGATTGTTACTTGTGGACCAGGTTGATGCCTGAAATGAGTTGGTGATCATGTTTTAATATTTTACTCTCCCTCTGATGTAATAATTCATTTTATCTATATATATACATATAATTATTCTTTAGTCTTTGTGCACAATTGAGTTTGTTTTAGATGAAAAAGTTTAAGTTGTGAAAATTGTTTAATTATAATATGTGTGCTTTATAATGATTTGCCCAACCTCTCTCTATAAGATAAATCCAACACTAATAACCTCTACTATCGGGTATTTTACTTGTAGTTACATGATGATACCTCAGTATTTCATATTGATATTGATAGAATACAAATAATATCATGGATACATGAAGCGAGTTTTGTTGGAGAAAAAGGGTCTAATGATTGAACCAAACACATCATTAGATGAAAACATTAAGGCACATAAACTTAACATTGTTCACAATTGTGCAAGGTGCGTAAGCTAATACTCTAAGAATTTGTACTAAAATCATGCCCCCCCCCAAAAAAAAAAAATATTATTACTAAATGCAATTGCAAAATTTGCATCTTATCATCAAAATCATAGTTTTGATAGTGAAATTCCCAAGTTTTTTTTTTAATCTTATATTTCCTTTCACTATACCATATTTAAGAAAATTATTTAGGAGTAGAATAAGAGTAAAAATTCACCCCACCTAAAAGGATAAAATTATTGAAACAAACTCACCATAAGATGCAAACATTGAGGCACATAAACTTAACATTCTTCAGAATTGTACAAGGTGGGTAGACTAATACTTTGATAATATAATGTACCCAAAATATGCCCCCCAAAAAACTGATTACTAAATGCATTTGTAAATTTTGCATCTAATAATCAAAGTCGTAGTTTTGATAGTGAAATTCACAAGGGTATTTTCTTAGAAGCATATATTACCTTGCACTCTACTATATTTAAGAAAATGATTTAGGAGGAGAATAGGAATGGGAATTCACTCTACCTAGCTTTGGGTCATGCTAAGGTGAATATGGATTCCAATGGAAGGAAGGATATATGGTCCAACTTGAAATTGTATCCAATTGAACATGTTGTAAATAAAAAAAAACATTACTATATAGGTAAATATAAAACATTACATATAATACTCAATGGTTACCTCTATGTGAATTGTTTAAATGGAACATGCACTAACAATGGTTGTGTCAACCATCCTTATAAAATTACCTAACATACGGATATGACTACATGATGTGACAATCTAGCATGCTAAGATGGGTGATGGGGAAGGAACACTTGTATCCATATCCAAGAGCTAAAACACACACATGATTAAAAAATTGAAAGAAATGCATGCACAATGAATCAATTGAATAAAAAAATGTGAATATGTTATACATTACCAAAGATTTCTTAATACCCTTACCGTGACCACCTTGTGTTTCTATTTATTTATAGAAATGACTCCTTTGTATACATTGTTGTGAATCCTTTGCACATAATCCAATACCATCAACTATTATAGTTACACATTTAGAACAAATGAATTTTAATTAAGAATTCAACACAATGACAAAAAACAACAAAATGGAAAAATTACTTAAACAATTATAAATCTAATAAAAATTAAACATATCAATGTACATACCACACTTAAAAATCAATCATGGGAAATATCTCTTGATAGACTACGAAAAATTTGGCCACAACATTGTTAAAGTTGCAGCATCACAAGTCATTCTCCTAACCAATATTGTGCACTAGAATTGGGTCTCATGTGTTGAGGTAGTGCCTTAGGGAGCCTTAGTTGGACTTAATAAAGTTGGAGTAGATTCTTGAATTGGAATCAAGCATGAATAAGCATTGTTTCTAAAGGTTATACCTCACGTGTTGAGGTGAATGCATTGATATGTAAATGTAATGGTGTTGGACAAGTCTAAGGACTTGTGTTTCAAGCTAAATCCTCATGTGTTGAGGTAGACCTCATGTGTAGAGGTAATTATTTGCACGTTGAGGCATGAATTGTGTGTGATGTATTTCTAACAATGGTAACTCCATATGGATGAGATATTAAGTCCTCTAGAGATTGGCCACCTATAGAGTGAATTACTTTAGCATATGGCCACTTGGAATGATAGTAATAAAATATGATCACATCATTTGACAAATATCCTTAGCATGATTGATATTATAAATTTAAGTTGGCAGATATGGATGATGAATATAAGAAAAAAGATAAAATAAGATTCCTTTAGATTTGATATGACTCAAATTGCTCATGATAAAGACTTCAGTTAATAAGGAAGAACTCAAATTTTTAACTTCAGTGATATTAACAGAGAAGACTTCAGTTAATAAAAGGAGAATTTGACTTGATCACTTAAGTGATAATATAAAGAGTGTCTTCAATTAAAAGAGTTAACTTATCATTAACAAAGAATATTGAGTTAAGTAAATGTTTTTGAATGACGACACTTTAGTGAAAATAAAAGACGCCACTTAAGTTGTGACACTTCAATTAAACTAAAAGATGAAGGTTAAGTTACGACACTTGAATTATGACACTTGCATGATGATGCATGAGCTAGCCACCTAACTAAATGATCTAGCATCCAGTTCAAAATTGAGTTCATGATGAATTAAGAGAATAAAGGTATGCACCATGATTGAGTCACATGGTGAGTTGTTATGTAGAAATTGATGAGACCAAGGAATGGTGCAAATTTATATGTTCACAGTGTTCATTAAAGCAGGAATTGTGAATTGGTGTGTGGAAAGTGTGCATTAGTGCATAAACTACGAATTGATTTATATGCAGGGTATACAGTTGGATCAATCAATAATTCTCTTTTCTCTTTCTCAATGATTTCACTTGGGGTGCTTAATACTTCTCTCTTATCTTGCACCAGAGGTGCCAAATTTGTAAAAGACATTCTTCGCTATATATAATTGTGGTAAGAAGATTTGTTGGGGTTTTTTCCGCTCATTTTTTTTATGGTTTCCCCTGGGGTACATATTATGTTATGTGTATTATTGTTCAATTGATTTCATGTACTCAGTAATTCCACAAATTAAGATTAAAATACCAAATCTCAACAAAATTCAGCATGGCATCAGAGCTTAGGGAATGAATGAGCTTATTTTTGCAGTCAAGATTGAGCCTAGATGATCATGAGTGGTAATAATTGAGAACATTACTTGAAGAAAAAAGGCCTCGATATCAATAAGGCTAGTATATTGACTTGAAGGAACTTCAAACTTCAATACTTGGAAGGCCATCATTCTGAACATCCTTGAAGATCATGACCTTGATGGATACATATCCAATGTTGTTGAAGATCCTACTAATAATGCAAGGTGGACTACTTTCAAGAAGAATCAAGCCAAACATAAGATGATCATTTATGATTTGGTGAATAAAAACTTCATGCTAGTGACTACTCCATTGAGGACCACAAAGGAATGCTTCGATAATTTGATAAATCTGTATGAGCAGAAGGATCCTATTCATAAGAGGGAATTCAAGAACAAGATTTAGAATCTAAATATGGAGAAGGATAATACAATTGCTTCCTTCTTTACAAATATCTCTCAAGTAAGAGATCAAAACACGATAATTGGAGTGGTGGTCGATTATCATGATCTTATTCAAATGGTTACCAACTGTTTCCCATCCTCATCAGAGACATTGTTGGTTGTTGTTAATGATCGAGAGGTGAAACTAAATTTTGAGAGGCTATGGCATGATTTCATCCAAGAAGAAGGATGAATCCAAAGCAAGAATGCTTCTTCCAAAGAAGAGAACCTTTCTCTTTTCCATACATTTGTTTTTTCTCTCATGGTTTTTTTCATGTTTATGTCAATTGAAAAATTCCTGCTAGACCATTACTTAAATTCCTACCATGCCTAGAGATATTTCCAATACCACTATCATAAACATGGAAGTCCAGTGACTTTTCTCTAAATGTGAAATAGGATATCAGCAATGATCCATTCATTTTATTTGTAATGAGTGCACACTAGTTCATGTGAATATGGTTCAACGCAGTCATAAGGGGCACTATTTGCATCTGTCAATATTCATTGTATTGCTTTCTTATTCCATGGTCTATAAACAAGGAGGGATGCATAATTGTCGTGGTTAGCAATTTTTTTGATTTTTTTGTTTTCGAGCTCATGTGTTGTGTATTTATTCTTTTACTACAACTATAGATTTAAGTGGTTCTATATTCGATATTTCTAGTATTCTTTTTTTAGTCGCATGTGTTAGTAAATTATAGTACTTTATATATATCATTCTAACTAGCATTTGAAATATTAATTACCTAATAACTGTTTTTATTAACATTTAAAATTTTAACAACCTATGCATTAGAGTTTTTACCTTTTGAGTACAAAATCTGCATACCATGGTCTAAATATTGAAATGCATCACTTGTTAGAAAAATAGGATCATGGAGAAATAACAATTAAATAATTAAATAAGATGCAAATATTAAACACATTACAAGAAAGACATAGATATAATGTGGTTCACCCAAGATGGAATACGTCCACACAGAATTTACCAGTCCTTTATTATTATTCCATCCAACAAAATGGAGGGATACAACCTATAGAAACCCCATTGCGATTCTTCTTCACTCTCTCACAGCCTCTCTCACACAATCATAGACATTTCTTTACAATACTAGAATGCAGTACACAACCATATTACAATACTTTCCTTTTAAATGGGAATTACCATGGAAAAATACTCCATTTCATCCAATACCATNGTTGGCCAACAAACATCCAAAAAATTTCTTTTGGGGGCTTTCCCTTGAACCCCCGGACCCCCCTCTTAGGGGAGGGGATTCCCATGCCCCCCCCCCCCCCACTGGGATGAGTGTACAATGAAACTGGGGTACAAACATGGCTGAACAATAACATCTTTGAATATAGAAGATCTGACTCCACAACCAACAATATCCCACTTGGATATTGATCACAACAAATCCACCGCTGCTACATTTGTTGGACTATTCTTTCAACCTTCGACTTGGAAAATTTATCTTCTTTATATTCATGCTTGAAGGCCAACTGAAACCAATAAGGAACTCAGTTTCTCTCTGGTTACCACCTTTGTCAACATATCTACGGGATTTTTCCTAGTATGCATATTTTCTAACTTTAACAATTCATATTCCATAACAGATCTTAAGAAATGGTACTTGGTATGTATATTTTTCGTATTCGAATGAAAGGATGACTTCTTTGCACGATGAATGGAAATATGGCCATCATTGTACAAAATTCTATTATCCTACTTCTTACATAATTCCTCCATGAACCTTTGTAACCAAATCATCTCTTTACTAGCCTCTGTAGTAGCAACATACACTTCTTCCATTGTTCAAAGTGCAACAACCTTTTATAGTTTCTAAATCCAACTTACTGTTGTTCTACCCTTAATAAATACATACCCTATGGTTCTCCTCTAGATGTGTTTATCACCAGCCATATCTGCATCAACGTATCCCTGCAGAACAATGTTTGAACCTACAAAACATAATGCATTAGAAGTGGTACCTCTCAAATACATGCGAATCCACTGTATTTTCCACCAAATTCTCTTTACCTATATTGTTCATATACCTACTCACAACTCCCACTATGTGTGCAATATATGGTATTTTGCACACCATGGCACACATCAAGATGCCAATTGCTAATGAATAGGGAACCTTGGACATGTATTCTATATCTTCTTGTGTCCTTGGACAAATCCCCTTACTTAGTTTGAAATGGCTGGCCAAATGTGTATTGACCATTTTTACATCATGCATTCTAAACAAATTCAACACCTTTTCTATGTACTCACCTTGAGATGTATCGATTTGTGATTTTTCTTATCTCTTGTTATTCTCATACCAAGGATTTACTTTGCAGCACCCAAATCCTTTATCGCAAATTATTTAGCTAGTTTCCTTTTGAGCACATTTATATCCTGCATGTTCGACCCCGCAACATGCATGTCATCCACATACAATAATAAGATAATATATCTTCCATTATCTAGCCTCTTGAAATAAACATAGTGGTCAGAATGGCATCTACTATACCCTTGTTCTATCATAAACTTATCAAATTTTAAATACACTTCCTTGGAGATTGTTTCAGAGTATACAAGATCTTCTTCAACCTGTAATCCAAATTATCCTTCGCTTTGAGCTCATACCCCTGTGTCTACTGCATATAAATCTCTTCCTCCAAGTCCCCATGGAGAAAGGTTGTTTCTACATCTAACTAATCAAGATGCAAATCTTCTACTACCACTAGACTTAAAATAGTCCTAATTGAATTCATTTTAACAATAGGAGAAAATATTTCATCAAAGTTTATACCTTTATTTTGTGTAAACCCCTTTACAACAACTCCAGCCTTGTACCACTCCTATCCTCCATCTTCTTCCTTCGACTTGTAAACCCATTTATTCTACAATGATGTTTTTCCTGTAGTCTCAACCAAAGTCCTAAGTCTCATTTCTTACCAATGAGTCCATCACCTCATTCATGCCTTTCTCCCACTTCTTTATAGTTTCTACATGC
>LPNX010637650.1:117229-231391 GCA_001517045.1 Pseudotsuga menziesii | reverse complement strand
GAAAAATGCACCAGCAGCTCCAAAAACGTGAGGAAGACAACCCAGGCCCTGGCATTACAAAAATGACCTCCCATCCATGGGAAAAATGAAGCCACAGCCAAAAACGAGAAAGGAAAAACACACAGGAAACTCCAGCTGCTCCCCAAAATGTGAGAAAACTCAAAAACGTGAATGCCTAGCAGAATGGCATTCGATTTTTGGGCCTTTTCCTTGCCCAGGAAGTCAAAACACGTTTTTCCAAAAATGGGTCTCTGCCCAATTCGAAATTGGTTGCCCATACTCTTCCCCTTCCATGCAATAACTACCTCAACCACCAGCAGTCTTTCTTCAATGAAAGTGGTTGGGTAAAAACAAGAAGAAGTCACATGGGTATTTTCCCTTATTGGCTAAAGTTGGACAATTTCCCCACATCCTTACCCTTGGAAGATCATGCCCCATTCGATTTAGTTGCCGCGGCCGTAGCTGGTTGTGTTCATTTTAATTAATTATAGATGCATATTTACATAATGGCCGACATAATATGTGCCGCATGTCCCGATATTCAATCGGTGACAATTTTAAATCCCAAAACATAGCATTACGATCGATGGCGGGGTCTTGGCCTTTAACTCCACACCATGATCATTACAATATATACATCATATACATCTAATGTAACGGGGTCAAGACCGGGACGTGACACATGCATTCCCTCCTCATAACATTTTGGTTCACCATAATCAGTCATCAATAAATAATACAGTGAAGGAGAGAATTGTTCTGGAGGTCTACTTAACCTGGTATTTTTTCTTACATTTGCAGGAGTTTCAGGTACATGTTTTTTTTTTTTTGGGTACCATTAGAACTTCATTTTCTTTCATTTAATTAAGCACTATGTGCTATATGTTTTCCTTTTCCTATTTCTTTCCTTGGAACTGATCTTTGTACATAACCTTTTAATTGAACACTACATCTATACTCCTAATGATTTTATCATTTTCATTCCCATAAGTGATAACCAAAATTATCAACCCCGTATCCAATAAAGCTACATTTCTTGGATTTAGCATCAAGCTTTGTTATATTTTCTTTATCAATATGGAAAAAATGCTTCAGAACCAAAAGTTCTTAGAAATGAGTAGTTTTCCTTTTTATCTATCCATGTCACATCTGGAATTCCACCATCCAAATATCTTGAAGGATATATGTTTATTAAATAAATAGTAGTATCTACAGTATTAGCCCAAAAGTGTAAGGGAAACCTTGCATGCAATCTCATACATCTTGCACACTCCATGACCATTCTATTCAACTTTTCTGACACACCATTTTCTTGCAGTTTTCTTGGAACTGTCTTCTCTCTACGAATCCCATTTTATGAGCAATAACTATTAAACTCCTTGCTGCAGTATTCACCTGCAATATCATATCTGAGGCATTTCAACTTTTTTTATGTCCCATTCTCAACCAAAGCTTTCCATTTCATAAAAGTATAAAACACATCATATTTCTATCTAATGCAATAAAACCAAGTTTTTCTAGTTTCATAATCAATGAAAGTAACATAATAATGAGATCCACGGAGAGATTGTACCTGAGTCGTTCTCCATACATATGTATGTACAAGCTCTAACTTTTCACTCTTATTTTGTTTCCCAACCCTGATAAATCTAACTCTCTTTTGTTTTTTGTAAAAATAGTTTGCACAGAATTCCAAACTTACTTGCTTAAGATCTAGAAGCAATTGCCTTGAGTGGAGAATATGCATCCCCTTCTCACTCATGTTGCCAATCCTATGATTCCAGAACACTACTCCTATTTTTTTTGAAGATATAGAGATAGAATAATTAGTATTACAAGGACATAAATACAACGTACCTATCCTATCTGCTTTTGCTATTAGACCATTTTTTTCCAAACTTAGACAAACAACCGCTATCTCCCAACTTCCATGGTGAGATTATATTTATTTTCATAGCACTAATATGCCTTATATATTTTAGAAGCCATTCATTTCCAATATTTAACTTAATTTGTAGCTTACCCATTCCAACAATTTTACATGGTCCATCATCCCCCAATAAAACATTTCCAAAATCACTTGGAACACAATCATGAAAGAATTTCCTATGGGCTGTATCAAGACATGAATCCCTTGAATATACTACCTAGTAATCACTAGTATTATTTAATGCAATAATTAAAACATTGTGTAACACATCACCTACTACATTTGCTTCCTAAGTAGTCTCTTGTTGCTCGTCTCCTTTATTCTTTGGAGCTCTACAATATTTATTCATATCTCCTCTCTTAGCACCATTCTATCACTCTATGTTTCCAAATATGGACTTGGATATTCCCTTTCTAGACTTCATGTGGTTACATGGGCTCCTTCCTGTAAGCACCTTCTATGCTAAGTGATTGAAGGAAGATAAGACCAAGAAATAATAAGGGATAAATTATAAAATTGGTAAAAATATGGCCAAAAGGTATGCATTTAACATTGGCAAAAGGTTAATATTCATGAGTTAAATCAAAATGTGCACTTTGGTTATTTTACTGTAGCATTGGTGGGTGTAGATTTATGATCGTGTGGATCTACAGTCATAAAATGACCTATTGGGAAAAGTTGTATGAGAGTGAAGATTTTGGCAGATAGAAAAATGAGTTACTGAGTTAACAGGATCAATGGTCAGGAGAGAACATGGATTAAATATATGGCCATAAGTTAATCCGTAGTATAAACATGCAAGGTTAAACAATGATAAAGTTTAGTGGATTGCGTAGAAGGGGTTTGATCAAATGGTTCAGATGAAATATGTAATTTAATCAATGGCTATAATCTAATCTGGAGCCTGAACTTGTGAGATAGTTAAAACAGATGAGTGGTAGCGGAATTCAAACTGCTTTCCACATGGCATTCTTTAGTAAGTTCCACTGGGAAAAGTGGTAAAGAAAAAAATCTTATTGGAAGCTCCAGAACCATTATCTGTCATATAAAGGTGAGTTACCCAAGGTATAAGTTATTTTTTGTTTGCACGTTACGGGTGAATAGAAGCAGAGACAGTGTGCCATCTTTTCTCAAAGTCAATTCCTTCGCATCTGTCAGCTACCAGGTAAGCCTAAACTCTGAGATTCTTGTTGAAGACTTGTTTCCGTTGCTTATTATGGAAAAATATCAGAGTTTGGGGATATTATGTAGGGTTTTAGATGAAAGAGAAGAAACATTTATTGATAGGGAAGGGAATGCTTTTGACCCAATTCTATCGGTATGCAGTGTCTCTATTTCAAAGGAATGTCTATGGAAGTATAGGTTACAGGGAAATGATGTCCTAAATGTCTATAATTATTTCCTGTATTACTTTGTTGTTGAACAAACTTTACCCTTCCCGGAGTTCGTCGAGTGGTGTGCAAACAATTATTCATCTTTTGAAAGGGTTTTTATGAATTGTGCAACTTCAAAAATTCTCTGTAGAGTTGACACGAAATCTGTTCGCAAAGTGTTAAGTCTGCCTGATAATTTCCCCATAAGTCCCGAGTATTTTGATGAACAAGTTCTAATTGAGTTGTACAAAAATTGCGAAACTGAAATTAGATGTCAGTTCTTGTCTAGTATTTTAAAAGTCAGTCAGTCATTAGAAGGTTTTTTTTTTTCCATACAATGTCATTATTTTCAGAGATGAAGTTAAATTAGTCATCTTAGTGGTCATTCAAGTTTTGGGTCTGGATAATCATAAACATGTGAGTGAATTCATTTTGGGTTTTGTATTGAGTGTAGGCTCGACCAACCCTGAATCCAATTTAGTCCACTCTTTCAATTTTGATCAGTTTTTAGCTGAAGCAATCCATACCCAGTTAGTTGAGTTTCCCAAGGTTAGGTTTTTCAGGTACCAGTTTTATTTGTTGAACATGTTATTGTGTTCAAATCTGTCAGAGCTACAGTTTCTATCTACATTTTTTTCTTTAGATCTTCCAAAGCAGATCACCATGTTCGAATTTGTGAATACGATCATGGCTTAGGTATATAAAATAATTTTTATGATGTCTTACCTAGAGTATTGGAAGACATGAGAGTCACGTTGCAATCATTTTCAGAGGGCAGAATAGGGGATTGGTTTTTACACAAGGAATTTACTATTATAAGAGTGTATGGGTTCACTGGATAACCATACAAGTTATTGGCCTTCTTAACACCAAGATTGTTTACATTAGAATTCATTAGAGAAAGGCTGTGTGTAGAAGAGGAACACTTTGGAGCATTCAAGAAATCTTCTGATGTAAAATTCCCTCTAAAGGTTGGTACTTTATTCTTAAAAAATAAAAGTGCTTTGTTGGTTGTTGAAAAATTATTGGAAGTTATGGACTTTCAGAAAGAAGAAAAAATGAATTATGACCTGCATCATATTATTTCTCAGAGAAGGAAATTGAACAAAAACAAACCGTTTGATCATCAAGTCATTGAAGGATTAGATAAAATGGCTAATCTTTTTAGTTTTGAAGAAGATTCAGAGGTTATGAAAGAAGAGATGATGGAAGCTGATGAAGATAAGAGATATAAGTTGGCTTTAATAGTTCAAATGTCTGTTAATTATGGTGTTATTAATAAAATGAATCTCTCTGAAACAATTTGCATGGACATGGATGAAGAAACTTCAAGTAAAAATATCAAAATGCAACCTGATAATGAACTAATCAATTCAGAAGAAGTAATTTTAGAAGACTTACAAAAAATGGTTTTGTTTCAGAAAAAATATGTACAAATGCAACAATATTCTTTTGAAGATGAAGGTAAAATAGAATCTAGCTCTCGGTACAAGTCTAACACGGATATGATGTCAATTTATGCTGATAATGAGATGCAGTTGTTGGATGAAACTAAAAATCTGCTTCCTCGAGTTAGAAATTTAATTAATAAAAAAACTTCATTGGTTTCTACTCGGGATGTAGAAAGAAATACCCTGAAATTTGTTGTGGTGAGTGACAAAAAGGTGTCTAATATGGAGGTAAAACTGGATAAAATTAGTGTCCTTGATAAAATACAGGTTCACAAACAAACCGGAGATGTCATCTATTTTGATTTGTTACATGATACCGTGAAAGTTACCAAATTGCAATCTCTTGTGGATAAAATGGAAGTTCAGTTAAAACCTGTAAAGGTTGAAAATAAAGCTAATTTGATTCAAATAAAGAAACTACAAGGATATATCATAAGTTGAGGGACTCAACCAAACAGTGTGCAAGCAACAAAGAAGCTTCTGAAAGAGAAAGATAATACTATTCAATTGTTGAAAAAGAAGCTCAAGATCCCTCACACTCAACATGTTCAATCTTCAGAATTGATTGCACTACAAGAAGAAAAAGAAAAGGTTTACCAGGAAATGATGGAATACAAAGGGAAATTATTGAAGATGCGGGAGGAGAAGAAAAAATGGGAAACAGAAAAAGATGATTTGATAACTCAGATTACAAGGTTGAATAAAAGTCAAAATGAAGAAAAGGAGGTTATGGAGGAATTAATGAATCAACCTTTCATTGATACAGCAAAACCCCTTGTTAATGTCGAAGAACCAATAAATGAATTTTCTGTAGATGATTTTCTAGTTCCCATGTCTCAAGTAAGTTTGAAGGAAGTGGAGATTAAAGGGTTAAAGGATGAGAATGAAAAGATTATGTTGGAGTTGGATAAAAGCATTGAAGAAAAGATTAAAGCTTGGAATGAAAAGAACCAATTCCAAAAAAAATTCAATGAACTAAGAGAGAGAAACATAAGAAAATCTCCTTTGCAGGGAGATAAACATTTGATCTGGGATACCTTGTTTGTAGAAATTACCAAATTCAGATATTATTTAAATTTTATCAATGATGAAAGTGCATTAGTAAATTTCTCTGCTCAGAGATTAAAATTAGTAAATGAAACCATGAAAAAGAAATATCTGGACACTGCTCATAATGCTATTAATTTTTTAAATTCTGTGACATATCAAGATCTGCAGGATATTGGGATCAAGGACACGATAGCTGTTATATTGTGGGAAAATAATTTTATTGGTAAACATCAACTTATGAAAGTTGTGCAGGAAAAAGCAAACCATATGTCTTCTCAAGTCAAAGATTTCAAGATGACTTGTCAAAAATTATTTGATGATGGTCTCCCTTCTTTTTGGGATGACGAATGACGTCTTTTTTCTCAGGAACAGTATCATAGCCTGTTGGTACATAATCACATGGATCATTCTAAGTTTGAGGATTTAGTCAAAGGATTAACTGGAAAAGTCATTATTGAAAAGTTGACAGAAGATTTTGAATTGTTGGACCAGTTTTAGTTACTAAAAAAGGATTACCACTTCTGTCTTATGAATCCTATGTGGATTTATAGGTGTCAATAAGAGAAATGACAGAGTATGGCATTCCAAATTTGGAACAGTGGAAAATTGTGGAGAAATTTTTCAAAACCAAATACAGATTATATTCATAAGGACAGCTATTACGCTCTCAGGAAGTTGTTTGTTCATGGTACCTTGCAGTTGTGGATTTGCTATAATCAAGCAAAACTGTTATTTCAAACAAAAGCATCTAATTATTATTCCTAGTTATTAGGGAAATAGTTACAAGAACTTATGATTAGTAGTTAGTTGGTTTTCGACATACTTGGAAGAAACTATTGTGTATATATTTGAATTTTATTGATGTATCAGGGGTTGGAACCCGTAATATTGGACTTATGTTTTGTGAGAACCTTTTTGAATAAAATTATAGAGCCAAATGCTAGTTTATCTTAAAAGATTCATGTATTGTTTATGTTATAGTCTGTACTTTCTTTCCTTGTGAATGTTTTCTAAGTGTTTACCTTCCATTCTATTTTCTTTCATGTCTGAACTTAGTGTGTAATAGTTTCATAATTCATGGATATTATGCTCTGGATATTGTTTTAGATATCCACAAATATTTATTCTAAATTTGATACGGAATTCATCCTGTGATGCTCTATATTAATGGATTGCTCATGTTTCTTTCCTATCACCCAATAATCAATGAATGACTGTAACTAAATAATTATCTTTCCTTTGTTGAGGTTCTAAGTAGGTGGCTTTGTATTATCTTCGTCTGTTTTGACTCCATAGACCAATGGTTATATATTTTGTTTCAACCATCTACATAGCTTAAAACTATTGATTCATATATCTGGCCTTGTTAAATCCATATTTGAGAGATCCCTCTCTAGAAAGAAAAGCCAGTTTCTTTCTAAAAGTGGTTTTGCTGTTACCTTGAGATTTACTTCCACAACCTTAGGTATATTTGAGTGATAAAAAATTGCCACCATTGTCGGGGACAAAGGTGCAAATCAGCCCTGGGAGGAATGACAAATATTATAACAGACCAAGAAAAATATTTCTGCGGGAAAACAGAAATTTTTGCGAGCAAAGAAGGTTGTACATTTTCCCTGGTGATTCCAGTTTAATTTTTATCAAGATTCCAGAAGACATCCTGGCTTCAAATAGGCATACATGAGGTAATTTTTATACTGAAGTTTTACAAAGTTTGGACGATCCAGAAAAATTATTTAGAAAAACAGGCAAAGAAAAAATAAATATTTCTCAGTTTGGTGCATCGTCTTCTCAAACTTTTCATACCATACTTGATCAACAATGGGAAACTAATGTTGAAAAAGGTCTTGTTGAAATCTAAATATGAGTCTAATCTTAAAAATATTGAAATCAACCCTCATAGATTAGAATCCTATTTACTTGATTCTCTTTGGAAAAATCTTCAACAGTCTGTGAAAGTTGAAGAAAGACCTGTTGTTCAAAATTTTTGACCTAACATCACATTACCCATTTAAACTCCCCCAGTTCATCCAAATCCACCTAGACCAATGGCAGCAAAGTTTTTTCCTTTACATTTTCCTGGTGTATTGAATGATCTTCCCCAAAACTATTCCGAGAGAATTTCTTTATTTGATGGAGAGGGAAGTATAACAACAAAACAACATGTGGGAAAATTTGAATATTTTATTGACTTGGAGGAAGTTGATCATGTAGATATTAAAAGGAGTTTGTTTGTGCAAAGCCTATCAAGGGAAGCAAAGAAATGGTTTAAATATTTTCCAGCTGCATTAATTCTGATATTTTAAGCCTTCCAGAATGCGTTTTTAGAAAGATGGCATGATAAACAAAGCCCTTTACAACTTCTTTCCTAGTACAATAATCTTAAGAAAGGGGATTTTGAATTTGTTCATGAATTTTCAAGTAGGTTTATGAGAGTTTATAATTCAATACTAGATGATATAAAGCCTTCTGCAGCTGCTACAAAAATTCATTATGCTGGGGCCTTTGACAATGAATTTTCATTTTCATTAAGGGGGAGAAAGTTAGTGAGTCCTGCTGCTATGTTCACAGATGCTTTAGAAGTGGAAGCAAATATGATGGCAAGTGGAAAAATGAAGTAGAAAGTAGATGTTGATAGGAGGAAAGTTAGAGAAGAAAACATGCCTTCTACTTCTTCTTCTACCAAAGATATTAAATTTGAAATGATGTTAAAAACAATGGAGAAGTTGATGGGTAGGTTGACTATGGACAATACATCATTAAACAGAGAACGGGATGAACCCCAAATCAGAAATCCAAAATTTAGAGGCCAAATCCTCCTATACCTCCACAAAATAGGAAAAGAGATATGAGAAATCCAAGGAATCAGGAAGAACAACATATTCAACAACCTTTCCCTAAGAATTATGTTGCATATGAAGAAAAGCCTACTGAAAATGAAATTCATATTTTTGGGTAATTGGATTCTGAGACATACCTTACTAAGGAAGAACATCATATGTTTGCGCAGGAAGATGATAATAATGATTTTGAGAAGGAATCAAAGCAGTATCAGAGAGGTTATTTGCATGGTATAGATGATGTACAGAGGAAGATTAAGTTGAGAAATAGAGATGTTGTTGTAAATAAAAGGAGGATAAATTCAAATCAGCCTTCCACTAGTTCATTAAATACAGAAAAAAGAAATGAAAAACAAAAAGATCCTGTTGTGAATAAAGAAGTTGAGAATAAAACATAAAAAAAAAAAGAAATGAAACAAACAGCACCAGTGGATGTAGAAAAAGTTACTTCTATTTTCAATTTGCAAAATGAACTTTCAAAGTTGAAGATTTTTGTTCCTTTTAATGAGTTGTTGAGAAATAATGAATACAAGGATACAATAACAAGAATGGTTAAGGGTCAAGGACAATTTCATTCAAACATTTTAGAATTGACAGATGATAATCCTAATATTTCATGTGGGCCAAAAGTTGAAAATATAGATGATGAAGAGGTTCCTCCTTTTTATTTGAGTTTGAATGTGCATGATATGGTTGCACATAATTCCATGTTAGATTCAGGTGCATCACATAATTTAATTCCTAAAGGAGTGGTAGAAAGTCTGGGGTTGGAAATTACGAGGCCATATAAATATTTGTATTTCTTTGATTCTAGGAGGGTGAAGTGTCTTGGTTTGATTAAAGATATGGTTGTGTCTTTGACTGAAATGGCAGCAAAAACAATAGTGATGGATGTTGTTGTAGTAGATATCCCACCAAAATTTGGAGTATTTTATGAAGATCTTGGACCTAAAAGTTAAAAGGAATTTTACAAATGGACATGTCATACACTACTATTCCTGTCCAAAATGGGAATAGAAGGTTATACAGTGAGAATAGAACATCTTATGTAGTAAGAAGCCAAGATGGACTGGACGTTCATCATATATATGTTGTTGATACTGACTTAGGATCTTCTATTTTCTTCAATGATACTATTCCATGTGATCTATAGTCTCCATTGCAAACTAAATCTACAGAAGATGAAGAAGTGGTAAAGGAACAATATGCTTTGGAAAAAATAGAAAAAAGAAGGATTGTGGACCATGTATTTTGATGGGTTTGTGGAAAAAGTTGGTGCTGGTGCTGGTTTATATATAATTTCTCCTATCAGGTATTTTAAATTTTTATCATATAAATTAACATTTGAATGCACAAATAATCTAGTTGAGTGTGAAGCTTTGTTACTTGGGCTGCATGCATTGAAGGATTTGGGAGCACAAAGGATACGAGTTTGGGGAGATTCAGAGCTTGTAATAAACCAGGTGAATGATAGTTGTCAAACTAGACATCCCATGATGAGGGCTTATAGAAATGAATTATGGGACATGTTTGGTAACTATTTTACAGAGCATACAATTAAAGTGGTTCCTAGATATGAAAACACAATAGTGGATTCTCTGGCAATTGTTTTGGGTAAATTTAAAACTCCCAATGCTAGTCAAAGAGAATACCAAGTTGACATTGTGAATAGACCTTCCATACCACACAATTCTAAATACTAGCAGGTATTTGAAGATGATATGCAAATAAATATATTTTTAGAATTTTCCGGTGAATTTGTAAACACTCATATTGATGGTAAAAACGATAGTTGTGAAAATATCCAAGATGCTGAAGAAAGTGAATAAGAAATGGTTAATAATGAAAAATTAAAGGGAACTCTAGGAGGAAATGATATAATTCATTTGAAAATTAATTTTATCCCAAGAGGTTTGATCCCCTTAGAGAAGCTTTTTGATCAAAATGATGTTGCAAAGGATCTAAAAGTGAAACTTGCTGACACTGCCGTTGAAGATCAAAATATTGGCACTAAAGAGAATCCCAAGATTGTGAAGCTGTCTAAAAATATACCTACCAAAGAGAAAGAATATTATGTGAACTTGATGAATAAATATGCCGATGTATTTTCTTGGAGTTAAGAGGATCTCAAGGAATATGATACTTCAATAATACAACATACTATTGCAATCAAACTTGGAGAAAAACCTTTTAGGAAGAAAATCAGAAGGATAAATCCAAAGTTGTTTCCGGTTATTGAGAAAGAAATCAAGAAATTGTTTGATGCCAATATTATTGTGACTTTGATATTTTCAAGGTGGCTTGCTAATCTACTTCTTGTCGGAAAAAAGAATGGAGAGATAAGGCTTTGTATAGATTTCAAGAATTTGAATAAATTCTCAATGAAGGATAATTATCCCTTACCAAAAATGGATCATATTCTACAGAAAGTGGTTGGATTAGAAAGAATTTCAACCATGGATGGTTTTTCAGGGTACAATCAGATCAACCTGTTGCCTAAAGATCAAGAAAAGACTGCTTTTACCACACCATGGGGCACATTTATGTATGCAAAGATGCTTTTTGGTTTGATGAATGCAGGGGCTACTTTCCAGTGTTCCATGGACATTGCTTTTGCAAGTGAAATAGGTAAATTTATGGTAATTTATATGGATTATATCACTGTATACTCAAAATATGACTTGGAGCATATTCACCATTTGGAAAAAGTCTCTATAAAATGCAGAAAATTTGGTATATCATTGAATCCAAAAAAATCAATTTTTTCATTAGAGGAAGGGAATTTATTGGGTCACATTATCTCAAAAGATGGAATAAATATTGATCCCGATAGAGTCGGTGAAATTTTGAAGGTGGGAGATCCAAGAAGCAAAAAGGAAATACAATCATTCCTTGGGCAGGTAAATTTATTAAGAAGATTTATTCCCAGTTTTGCTGAAATACTGATGAATCTCACTAATATGCTGAGAAAGGATCATGAAATAAAGTGGACAATAGAGGCTAAGAAATCTTTTAAAGAAATAAAACAGGCTATTCCAGAAGCTCCTGTGTTGGTAAGTCCATATTTCAATAAATATTTCTTAATATTTTCATATGCGTTGGAATATACTATTGCTATTGTCTTGCTACAGAAAAATAATGAGAATATGGAACAACCTATATCCTTTTTCAGTAAGATGTTGAGAGATGGAGAATTAAGATATGATATTATCGAGAAGCAAGCATACACTTTGGTTAAGGCTTTGAAATATTTTAGAGTATATATTCTTCATTCACATATAATTGCTTATGTTCCAACTAGTGTGGTGAAAGGAATTCTTACACAACTTGATCCAGAAGGAAGAAGAGAGAAATGGATTGCAACATTATTGGAGTATGATATAGAAATTAGGCCCACTAAGTTGATTAAAGGACAAGGACTTTCAAAAATGTTGACAGATTCAAATTGTGAAGCCTTACAGCTTCATTTCTTATCTAGTCAATCTAATCAATTGGACACAGGGGTGGAGGTGATGATTTATTTTTATACATCTCCATGGTATTCTGATATTGTTCATGTTTTGCAAAACTTACAAGCTCCTGCAAGATTAAGTAAAACTAGATCAAGATCCATGAAGTTGAAAGCTGCTAAATTTTGTATTTTAAGTTAGTATCTTTACTAGAAGGACCCTGGTGGTGTGTTACTTAATTGTCTTTTGGAAAATGAAGCCCAGCAAACGGTGAAGGAATTCCATAAAGGATATTTTGGAGGACATCACTCTTGGAAAGTGACAGCAAACAAAATTTTGAGAGCTAGTTTTTATTGGCTTTCATTATTTCCAAACGTATACAAAGAGACTAGTACATGTCACCAATGTAATATTTTTGATGGTAAGAGAAAATTAATTCCACTTCCTCTTAATCCAATAACAATAGAAGCTCCTTTTTAGCAGTGGGGATTGGATTTTATTGGAGAAATAAACCCAAATTCTATAGGAAAAAATAAGTGGATTTGAACAGCTGTAGACTATTTCACAAAGTGGATTGAAGTAATACCTACCAGGAGAGCTACTGAGACAGTGCTCATGGATTTTCTTGAATAAAATATATTGGCTAGGTTTGGTTGTCCCAGAATAATTGTGACTAATAATGCAGTAGCTTTTAAGTCCAAAAAGATGATTAATTTTTGTCATAAATATCACATCAGTATTAACCATTCAACTGCTTACTATCCACAGAGAAATGGACTGGCGGAGTCTTCTAATAAAAGTCTGGTAAGAATCATCAAGAAGTTATTAGAAGAGAATAAAAGGGCTTGGCACACCAAGCTTAAGTATGCTTTGTGGGCTGATAGAATTATCACTAAAAGGGCAATTGGAATGTCTCCTTTTCAATTGGTATATGGAACTGAAGTCATTTTTCCAGCATCGTTGGGTGTACCAGTTATGAGGTTTTTACAGGAACAACAGGATGAGCTGAACCATATGCAAAGAAGGATAAACCAAATTATCAAATTGGATGAGCAAAGGAATAAAGCTTATAATAAAGTACAAATACATCAGGAAAAAATGAAAAACACCTTTGATAGAAGGGCGAATGAAGAACAGTTCCAAATTGATGACCTGGTATTAAAGTGGGATGCTCCGAGGGAAGACAAACATGGAAAATTTGACCACATGTTGGTAGGTCCTTATGTTATTGTAGGTCACAGAGGAGAGAATGCATTCATTCTAGAGCATCAAAATGGGGTTTTGTTGGATAGTCACCCTGTTAATGGAATATTTTTAAGGCATTACTTGTCCTAAGGAGGAAGGTAATTTTTGTACCAAGATTTGTAAATATTTATTTGTTCCTAAAAGCAGTACAGATGGCGAACCAAATAGATTTGAATCCCGGAGTGAAGGCCCTAAGATCTTGAGGGGTAGCCATTTTCTTTATTTAGAAAGAAAATACATATCTGAAAAATAAAAAGTTTGGAGTTTTGGGTACAAAAGTCAGAAACAGACACCTGGTGTACGAGTTCTTTGATACCTCACAGGGAGGATATCATCCCCAGTTGGAGCCAGTTGTTAGCACCTTCTATGCTAAGCGATTGAAGGAAGATAAGACCAAGAAATAATAAAGGATAAATTAAAAAATTGGTAAAAATATGACCAAAAGGTATGCATTTAAACATTGGAAAAAGGTTAATATTCACAAGTTAAATCAAAATGTGCACTTTGGTTATTTAACTGCAGCATCGGTGGGTGTATATTTGTGATTGTGTGGATCTATAGTCGTAAAATGACCCACTGGGAAAAGTTGTACGAGAGTGAATATTTTAGAGGATAGCGAAATGAGTTAATGAGTTAACAGGATCGACGGTTAGGAGATAACATGGATTAAATCTATGGCCTTAAGTTATTCCGTAGTATAAAGATGCAAGGTTAAACGATGATAAAGGTTGGTGAATTGCATAGAAGGGATTTGATTTAACGGTTTAGATGAAAGATGTAATTTGATTAATGGCCATAATCTAATATGGAGCTCAAACTTGTGAGACAGTTAAAACAGATGAGTGGTAGCGGAATTCAAACCGCTTTCCACATGGAATTCTTTAGTACGTTCCACTGGGAAAAGTGATAAAGAAAAAATAGCTTATTGGAAGCTCCGGAACCATTATCGATCATATAAAGGTGAGTTGACCAAGGTAAAAAAAAAATTGGTTTGTACGTTGTGGGTGAATAGAAGCAAAGACAGTGCACAATATTTTCTAAAATTCAATTCCTTCACATCTGTCAGCTACCAGAAACTCCAAGATTCTTGTTGAAGACTTTTTTCCGTTGCTTATTATGGAAAAAGATCATAGTTCGAGGGTATTATGCAGGGTTTAGGATGAAAGAGAAGAAGCGGTTATTGATAGGGAAGGGAATTTTTTTGACCCAATTTTGTGGGTATGCAATGTCTATGTTTCAAAGGAACGTCTATGGTAGTATAGGTTATAGGGAAATAATGTCCTAAATGTCTGTAATTCTTTCTTGTATAACTTTGTTTTCGAACAAAATTTACCCTTCCTGGAGTTCGTCGAGTGGTGTGCAAACAATTATTCATCTTTTGAAAGGGTTGTTATGAATTGTGCAACTTAAAAAATTCTCTGTAGAGTTGGCACGAAATCTGTTCACAAAGTGTTAAGTCTGCCTGATAATTTCCTTGTAAGTTCTGAGTCTTTTGATGAAAAAGTTCTGATTGAGTTGTACAAAAATTGCAAAATTGAAATTAGATGTCAGTTCTTGTCTAGTATTTTAAAAGTTGGTCAGTCATTAGAAGGTTTGTTTTTTCCATACAATATCAGTATGTTTAGATATGAAGTTCAATTCGTCATGTCAGTGGTCAGTCAAGTTTTGGGTCTGGATAATCATAAACATGTGAGTGAAGTCATTTTGGGTTTTGTACCGAGTATAGGATTGACCAAACCTGAATCAAATTTAGTTCGTTGTTTCAATTTTGATGAGTTATTAGTTGAATCAATCCATACCTAGTTAGTTGATTTTCCCAAGGTTAGGTTTTTCAGATACCAGTCTTATTTGTTGAACATGTTATTGTGTTCAAATGTGTCAGAGCTACAGTTTCTATCTACGATGTTTTCTTCATGCCTTCAAAAGCAGATCATCATGTTTGAATTTGTGAATACGATCATGGATGAGGTATATAAAATGATTTTTATGATGTCTTACCTAGAGTATTGGAATACATGAGAGTCATGTTGCAATCTTCTTCAGAGGGAAGAACAGGGCTTTGGTTTTTACACAAGGAATTTACTGTTATAAGAGTGTATGGGTTCACTAGAGAACCATACAGGTTACCATCCTTCTTAACACCAATATTGTTTGCATTAGAATTCATTACACAAAGGTTGTGTGCAGAAGAGGAACACTTCAAAGCATTCAAGAAATATTCTGATGTAAAATTCCCTCTAAAGGTTTGTCCTTTCATCTTCAAAATAAAAGTGCATTGTTGGTTGTTAAAAAATTATTGGAAGCTATGGACTTTCATAAAGAAGAAAAAATGAATTATGACCAGCATCAGATTATTTCTCAGAGAAGGAAATTGAACAAAAACAAACCGTTTGATCATCAAGTCATTGAAGGATTAGATAAAATGGCTAATCTGTTTAGTTTTGAAGAAGATACAAAGGTTATGAAAGAAGAGATGATGTAAGCTGATGAATATAAGAGAGATAAGTTTGCTTTAACAGTTCAAATGTCTGTTAATTCTGGTGTTATTAATAAAAGGACTCTCTCTGAAACAGGATACATGGATATGGATGAAGAAACTTCAAGTAAAAAAATCAAAATGCAACCTTAGAATGAACTAATCAAGGTTGAAGAAGTCAGTTCAGAAGACTTAAATAAAATGGTTTTGTTTCATAAAAAATATGTACAAATGCAACAATATTCTTTTGAAGATGAAGGTAAAATAGAATCTAGCTCTCGGTACAAGTCTAAGATAGATTTGATATCTAGTTATGCTGATAAGGAGATGTAGTTGTTGGATGAAACTAAAAATATGCCTCCCCGAGTTAGAAAGTTAATTAATAAAAAAAATTCATTGGTTTCTACTTGGGATATAGAGAGAAATACCCTGAAATTTGCTGTGGTGAGTGACAAAAAGGTGTCTGAGATGGAGGTAAAACTGGATAAAATTAGCGTCCCTAATAAAATACAGCTTCACAAATAAACCAGAGATGTCATCTATTCTAATTTGTTACATGCTACTGTGAAAGTTACCAAATTGCAATCTCTTGTGGATAAAATGGAAGTTCAGTTAAAACATGAAAAGGTTGAAAATAAAGCTAATTTGGTTCAAATATGTTGATGTAATTGTAACTTCGGAATGTATTCATCAATATATCTTATGTATTGTACCCCGATGTTTATTCCTGGATGTGTCTGTAATGTAATTGAGTCATGTCATACCTTGATGTTTATTCTAGGAAGTTTCTATAATGTAAACAAGTCATGTGAATTCATTGTGGGTAACCCTCCTATTGGTCAAGGGTCAAAGTCCCCGTAGTTGTGGGGCCCTAGGGTTATTATACTATCCTAGAGAAGTCGACCCTAGGTGATTCATTGTAAGTCATGGCAATAGTTCCCACCATTGTGTTAAGGATAAAACTCCTTGTTGGTCGGAGGAGGAAAAGTCCCCACAAGTTGTGGGGCACTAGGGTTATTAGACACTCCTAGAGATGTTGGCTCTAGTAAGTAATTGTTAAGTGAGGACGACATGTTGAAGTGGGTTTCAAGTGAACGAAAGAATATAAATAGAGAGTGAGCCTCTCTATTTATCACACACACACTCACTCATTGGGGCACATGAGTGAGAGGAGAAGTTTTTGGGACAAGAGAGAGACTACTGCTATCTGGAGATCATCTTTATGTTTTTGGGTTTTACTTTTGGTGCTGATTCTATCTCTGAGGAAGTTGCAGGGTTTTCTCCTTTATGGTTTTCCCAAGGAAACTTATTTGTGTCTCATGTCTCTTGTGTTTTTATTTTTGTGCATGTTATTCCAGAAAGGGCATGGACTGTACTTTCTATGTTCCAAGTTTTAGACTCAGAAGATGAACCAGTGACACGTGGCAGTCCGTACAACTTCACTGTTCTGAACAGTCCTGTAACAGGTCACCTTTAGAAAATGATCATAAGTCCCAATTGGTGAAACCAATTCTGATGAAACCTATGGTGTTGGATCAGGGACATGTGAGGATACCTTATTAAACTTACATAGTGATCTAGGGACTAAACACAAGTCTCATCAATGATTAATAACAAATAACTCATGAAAATGGTGTAATCGGGCTACGAAATGAGTAGCCACTCTGTATATTCACACAAAGAATGAGTAATTACATTACAATTTCATGCTGCAATCATGAATGACTAGCAGTTCAAATTCTCAAGGAGTTCATTCAAATTGAATGAGTGAGTCTAGCTTAATAGAATGTAAGCCATAGTCAACACTCATGTTAACCACTGATCAAAACCCTAATTGACTCAACTGAGCCCTAACTGAAGTCAGAGTGCAATAAATGACTGAGTCTTAACTGAAAGAGGTTAGACACATGTCACAGCAAGACAACCATGAAGTGCTAGTGCATCAATGACTCCAATGAACCCCGATGAGGTTAACTAAAGTGTAACTAAACATCAGAAGTGGTTGGAGGCGCCTCTTTTGACTCCAATTCATTAAATAATCAATTTAATGAGGAAAGGCACCTTCATTGCTCTATTTAACTAATTGTAACCATCAGTTAGCAATAAAGTGCATTAATGACACTCAGATCACCCCCAGAGTACTCCAGTTAGCCTCCCCAAATGTAGGAGAAGGTTAAGTTAGCCTCCTTGACTAAAGGTAGGCATGGGTGTGATCTAGATGATGTCATTAAATGCTCCACTGATGTCAATAATACTTAGGATAGTGGTTTAACTAGGCCAAATTGACCAAAATGAGTGTGTATGGTGGTAAATGTCTCGAACACCCCCCCTTAAGCTATACTCAGGAGGAGTTAGAAAACATAAATGCATAAAAATGCTAGGGCCCCAAAAACTAAGGCCATAGGTCACCCTATACAATGCTGAAACTAAAACAATGCTAAAAAACAAACTAAGTGAGGAAAAGAGGGAAAACCCAGTGGGAAAACCCCCCCTCAAGCTGAACACTGAAAGTAGTCTGAATCACCCTGATGAAATCACAGCAAATAGTGAACGGAGCTAAGTGAACTTCTTCTTTGAAAATTTCTTGGTGAAGATGTCTGCAATCTTCCCATCAATCAAGCAGTATTGCGGAATGATGGTCCTGTCATGCACTAGCTCCCTGATATAGTGCATGTGGATATCTACATCCTTGGTCCTCTTCCTGGTAACTAGATCTATGGATATTTTAATAGAACTTTGATTGTCACAAAAGAAGACAATGGACAAAGTACTACCAAGATCAAACTCTGAAAGAATGCCTTGCAACGAAACTGCTTGGATGCAAGCATTCACCGCTCCTCGATACTCAGCCTCTGCTGAAGATAGTGCTATGGCAGCCTGCTTTTTGCTAGACCAGCAAATGAGACCACCACCAAACATGAATACATATCTATAAGTAGACTTCTGATTAATAGAATCACCCACCCAATCAGAATCTGTGTATCCAACTAGCTCTAGCTCGGAGTCTGTAGCATAGTGAATGTCGTAGGTCCTGGTTACCTGAATATACTGGAGGATCCTCTTGGATTCCTTCCAATGAAGATCATGAGGCTGATTCATATGCATATATCTAGATACAAAATTCATGGCATAACATATATCAAGTCGAGAATGTCTCAAGTACAACAAGCTACCAATCAGCTATCAATAGATAGTGCAGTCCATGGGAGGTGTGTTTTTTCCTTCTTCAAGGCTGATCTATGAAAGGAAAGGGGATGGTGTAGGCCTACATTCATCCATGTTAAACTTGAATAATAGGTATGAAATGTATTTGGACTGAGTGACCATTATCCCATCATAATTTTTCTCAATTTTGAGCCCCAAAAATTGTTTTAGGAGTCCCAAATCACTCATTTCAAAGGCATTGTGTAGAGCAGTTTTGATGGCTGAAATGGAAGCAACTATGCTACCTGTGATTAGTAATTCATAAAAATATAAAAAAATAATAAATAAATGACCATAAAACTACTGTAAATACATATTTGTATCTGGTCTACACGTTTGGAAGTTTTTCAAGAGAAGGAAGGAATCCATCATGGAATACCACTCTCTTAGGGCTTGTTTTAACCCGTATAGTGACTTATTTAGCTTGCAAACCAACAATGGATCAGTGTTGTATCCCTTAAGATAATTAATGTATATCTCCTCATGAAGAGATCCATGCATAAAGGCTGACTTAACATCCATATGATTCACTTCCCAGTGCTTAGATGCCGAAATTGCCAAAACTAGGCGGATGGAGTCCATTTTTGCAACCGGTGCAAATGTCTCATGGTAGTCCACACCTTGGACCTAAGAGAAAAAAATTTCCACCAGAATTGCCTTATATTTTTAGGTTCTTCCATCAGCATCAAACTTGGTCTGAAAAACCCACTTGCATTGAACCAATTTCCTTCCTGGAGGAAGAGAAACTAGCTCCCAAGTAGTGTTTTTCTGAAGAGAATTCATCTCTTCATCCATGGCAACTTGCCATCTCGGATCCTTCCGAGAATGGTAGTATGATTTTTGTATAAACTAATCATCAAATATAAAGTTTCAAACAGCAAATTATCATGACAAGAGAGCGCAATACCTGCTCTTTGGAAATCAGATTGGGTTCTCCTTGGATCATCCGGATTTCCAATGTTATCTCCTGCGGAGGAGAGTGTCTGTCGGGCCCATGTGGGAAGATGATTTTGTACTTCAGGTTCTGATTCAAAATATTATTTTTTCTTCACACTGATATGATAAATAATAGGATCCAAATCAGGTTCATCACTCCCAATTTCATCATCCAAATATTCAGTAGAATAGTAAGGAAAATCAGCAGTTTTCTCCTTCACTAGTTCCACCTCCTGAAGAGGCTCTTCAAACTTGACACTCCTTTCAATGATGATTTGTTTTGTTTTGATATCCAGAAGATTTAAAACTTTTGATTCATTAGGATACCCAATAAAAAGACATTCTATGCTTTGCGGTTGCAAAGCCCTTCTTTTATCAAGTGGAATTCGGGCCCATGCAGTGGACCCAAACACCCGCAGGTTTGACACATCTGGCTTGTGTCCGAAGTATGCTTAGAAAGGGGTATTCCATTTCATGGATGAGTGTGGAACCATGTTATGAATTTATTCTGTAGCATGCATGGCTTCAGCCCACAAATTTTCAGCCAACTTCTTTGATTCCAACATACAAGTGGTCATCTCCTTGAGAGACTGATTCTTCCTTTCTGCTACTATGTTCTGCTGGGGAGTGTAGGGAATTGAATGATGGACTTGAATACCAATTTGGGATAATATGTGAAGAAAATAATTACTTACATACTCCCCACCATTATCATATCTCAAGATCTTGATCTTAATCCTAGAGGCATTCTCGATCAAGGCTTTCAGTTCAAAAAAATTTCCACATACTTCATACTTCTTTTTGAGAAAGAAGACCCATGTGTACCTTGAAAAATCATCAATAAAAGTCAGAAGATACCTTGATCCATTCATGGATGTGATAGGAATAGGACCAGTGATATCAGAATGTATCAGCCCCAATATGCATGTAGCTCGGTTTTCCTTCGCCCGATCGAATTTGTGCTCAGGGTGTTTTCCAATCACACAACCCTTGCAATTTCCAGTGGTTGTCTTGATGACCAGGAGGCCTTCAACCATGGAGTTTTTCTGTAATTGCTGAAAATATTTCAAATTTATATGGCTAAACCTTTCATTCCATAGCCTACTAACTTCATTTCCATGAGTTAGCAGAGCGGTGGGCTTTGCATCTGCAACAAAGTGAGAGAACTCATACGAATTTGCATGATGGTTTGCAAGGAATTTAGCCATGAGTTTCCTGGATGAAAGCTCTATTATCTCAACATAATTTGGGCTAAAAGAAACTCTATTAGGCACTCATATATGTGTCATTTGATAGACACTAAGGAGATTTTATGCCAGAGACGGTACATACAAAACATTTCAAAAATAGTCATTCTCAAGATCAACCATACCTTGTCCTTCTAAAATGATGGTGGAGTCATCTCCCATGTGGATGGGGATGGATTTGCTGGTATCCAAGGATGAAAAGGAGTCTCTTTCAGCCATCATGTGGTTCAAAGCTCCAGAATCTTGCTTTGGACTTCGAAGTGATTGCCATGAGGGCATGACCTTTTTCATGTTGTGGTTCCCGATCTTGTTGATCTCTCCTCCGAAAGCTTTGCAGAAGATTGATGTGATTTCTCTCAAGGAGAGAAGTAGCTTCATCAATATTCTTCTTCATGTAGGCATGTTCAGGGTGGAATCCCTTCCTGCAGTATGAACACTTGAATTTTTCCTTTCCATGGTGCCCTTTTCCTTTTTTCTTCCTTGAGCCGGAAGACTCATCATGCTGGTGGTTTTCAACTCTAGGATTAGGAGCTTCAAATTTAGTTTTTGGGTTCTTCTGCTGCTTTCCTTTACCTTTTAGATCTTTTGGCCCTGATACATGGAGAGCTTGATCATGGGAGGATCGGATGATCCCCATCTAGACAAGCTTATCATGTTCACTTGTTAGGGACTCAATGAAAGCATTGAGTGTAGGAATCTTCCATCCAGGGGTTGTGAGCTTCCCCGCGTGGAATGTAGAGACAAAAACTAAATAATCAGCTCCAATTTTGGAGAGTATGGCGAGGATGAGCTGATCATCCACCTTCTCCACTTTGCATTGCTTCAAGAGTAATATAGTGTGCTTGAACTTTGTGAAAAAGTCATTCAATGTCTCAAAATTGGAAGGCTCGTGAGACATTAATTAATTTTTGAGCTGGTAAACTCTCAAATCATCTTGCTTTCCATATAGGGTTTTGAATTTGTCCTAAATTTCCTTTGGATTTTTCAATCCCAAAAGATGGAAAAGAAGATCCCGAGAAATAGAGAGGCACAAGAATCCAAATGCTTCATCCTTCTTATTCAAGAATCTTGATTTTTCTATTGCAGAACTAGGCTTATCTTCAGTTTCCATGGTGAATCTATAGAGTCCTCTAGAGAACAACTAAATCTCCATGTCTCCTTTCCATGATTATAAATTGAATGGAGTCAAAAGATCTATTGAGGAGGCCATCTGGATCTGCTGGAGCGAATGTTTCACCTGTAGAAAACCTGAAAATGACAACAGAAAGGGAAATGTAAGGTCAAAAAGCTTGCACATTTTAAGCTTTCATCACATCCAGCATAGTCAATCAAGCAATATTGATCAACAAGTTCTTTACTTGGGGTATTAAGTGGTAATCCTTGGCTTCTGGTGCAGTGCTGGATTTTTGAGCTATTGCTCAATTTTCATGCAAAAGTATGTCAAAAATATTGTTTTTAAGAGATTGATCTCCGTCCCGCCGTGATCTCTCATACCATATTAAACTTGCATAGCGATATAGGGACTAAACACAAGTCTCATCAAATATTAATAAAAAATAACTCATGAAAATGGTGTAATCGGGCTACATAATGAGTAGCCACTCTATATATTCACACAAAGAATGAGTAATTACATTACAATGTCATGCTGTAAGCATGAATGACTAGCAATTCAAATCCTCAAGGAGGTCATTCGAATTGAATGAGTGAGTCTAGCTTAACTAAATGTAATCCATAGTCAACACTCAAGTTAACCACTAATCAAAACCCTAATTGATTCAACTGAGCCCTAACTGAAGTCAGAGTACAATAAATGACCGAGTCTTAACTGAAAGAGGTCAGACACATGTCACAACAAGCCAACCATGAAGTGCTAGTGCATCAATGACTCCAATGAACCCCGATGAGGTTAACTGAAGTGTAACTAAACATTATAAGTGGTTGGAGGCGCCTCTGTTGACTCCAGTTCATTAAATAATCATTAAATAATCAATTTAATGAGGAGAGGCACCTTCATTGCTCTGTTTAACTGATTGTAACCATCAGTTAGCAATAAAGTGCATTAATGACACTTAGACCACCCCTGGAGTGCTCCAGTTAGCCTCCCCAAATGTAGGATAAGGCTAAGTTAGCCTCCTGGACTGAAGGTAGGCATGGGTGTGATCTAGCCGATGTCATTTAATGCTCCACTAATGTCAATTAGGTCAATAATACTTAGGATAGTAGTTTAAATAGGCCAAGTTGACCAAAATGAGTGTGTATGGTGTTAAATGTCTTGAACATACCATAGTGCAAAGTTTCAGACACAGTGGAGCAGTAATTTCGTAGATACCATAGAAACACAAACAAGCATTTCTGTAGAAGAAATTAGAAAACTAGGGCTTCCTGTTTCGGGAGCTTCCCTCCACTATTTTCAGAAAAGGAGTACATTGGACAACTCAACTTGAAGAGATATATCTTTATATCCAATTAGATCTGAAAGATTCCAAGTTTTGAAAATTAGGGTTTCTCTGACAAACCCTAGATCAGCCACCTCCGGAACTAGGACAGACACCTCAAATCGGTAAGGTCTAATATTTTTCTATTTGCATTTGAGGTTCTCATTTCAAAGTGATCTATCACATCAGTTTGATGATAAGGTTGGTGAAGTTGAAAAATTCCAAGCATGGAAGTATTTGATCTCTCTGAAGAAAATGAATTGGACACCTACATGAGTAGAGAGGTTCCAGTTCTAGAGGGAGATGAGGCTAAAAGCCTTACACCAAAAGAACTTGGTCAAGGCCAAGAATATCATTACTGATTCAGTCACGAATCAACTTGTACCACAAGTGTCTTCCCTAAATACACCAAAAGAGATGTTTGATTCCTTTTCCAAGATATTTAAAGGGAAGAACATAAATTAGAATATGACCTTAAGAAACCAGTTGAAGAATGTGAAGATCCAAAATGCCAAGACCATACAGTCATACTTTACAAGGGTCTCTCAAATCAAAGAACAACTTGTAGTAGTATTAGAAGAAGTGGAGAATGCAAAAGTGGTGATAGCCACCTTGAATGGTCTTTGAGGATCATGGGATTCATTCATGCGAGAAATGTGTGCCAGAAGGAAGTGATTACTTTCAACAGACTCTGGGAAGAAGAAGAAGCTCGACATAAGAGAAGATAAGATGGGAGCAACTGAAGATAAAGCTCTCACCATCCAAAGAAGATCCCTCAACTAATGAGTAATATGAATATCTCAACTCTTGAAGAACCTCTTATCCACCTTAGCATTTGGATAAGAAACGATGCTATTGTTAATGAAGAAGATGATGAAGCTGAAGGCTCAAGAAGGAGTCTACCCACGAAACCAATAAAGATAAGTATTCAATTGTCATTTCATGATATTGTTTTGTTATGCATTTGTTTATATTCAGTCGATGTATTATGCATAATAGAATGTTTGTATTAGCGATAGTATACTACTAATATCAATATGATGGGTAAGTAGCTCATGGTGCTAGTGTTGCTACTTATCTAGAATGAAACCTCTTTGCTGACATATTGGATTAGTACACAATCTCAATGTTGTCTTGGTAGAGATGGAAGGCATCTAGAAAGTTTCCGTGAGATATGGATGAATGTTGTATTGGCTAAAGTAGTTGCATGATCATATATTTATGCATAAGAGTTTTCTAGTATGAATATTCCTTATGAAATGTTTCTAATCATACAAATGCATTTGACTTGTAGGAAAGATCGCACACATAATTGCCTACAAGCAAAGAAGGATGAGACTTGTTTCTAAGAACAAGTGATGACAGTTCAAGATGAACAATAATATGACAAATGCAACGACATCATTGATGCCTAACATTCCAGCTATGAAGAAGTAACCAAGAAGAAAGGGAAGAGCAGTTCAAGAAGAATGATGTCTAGGATGCAGTATCGATACGTGAAGGGAAGTTCGTAGTTCCATCATGCAGTAGATGGAAAAGTCATGGGATACAAGGCAAGATTTGTAGCACGATGCTTCTCATGAAAAGAAGGCATAGACTACGAAGAGACAATTGCAGCTAGTAGGGTTTGAAACACATACATGATGAGCTTGATGAATATTTTAACCTTTGCTACAAGGTTGAATATGAAAGTCTATACACTAGATGGATACATAAAATATTAGTAGCATAGGAAGCTACTTGTCACTCCGGTATAGAATGTTTCAGTACATAGAGTATGGAAGACAAAGGGAGTATGATGGTCCGCTTCAGAGGGAGTGACTGCAGAAGATCCTAAGGTTCGACATGGTATGACAGGATGGATAGATTACTAATGACTCTAGGATTTACTAAGAGTAAATTGGATTCCAACATTTGCTTCAAGGTTGAAGGCAAAAGACCAATGATGCTCTTGTTATGTGTCGATGCACTATTTTCTAGACATGGAGGTGTGGACAAGGGAAGTATGTAGTAGAGATCCTAAAGAGGTTCAGGATGATGGAATGCATGACCACACCTATGGCATTGAACTAGAAGCTATTGAGTGATTCCTCATCATAAGCAGTTGATGCTACGATGTATCGTCAGACGATTTGTTTCTTGATGTACCTAACAGATACGAGACCAGATATTTGCTTTGTTGTGAGCACATTGGGACATGTTCACTTGATTGCTACAAATGATATTCTGAGGTACTTGAAGGGTATAGTTGATTATGGGCTCAAGTATGAGGCGAATCAAAAGTTTAACCTGGAGGTTTATCTTGATTTGGATTGGGTAGGCAATTCCATCGATAGGAAGAGCACTTCAGGTTGTTGCTTCAGTATGGGATAAGGTGTGATCTCTTGGTTTAGTAGGAAGCAATCCTATGTGGCACTAAGTACAGCTGAAGTAGAGTATGTCATAGCTTGTTCAGCTAGTTGTCAGGAAGTATGGCTGAGGAAGTTACGATCTGATTTATTTGATCTCTAGTTAGATGTTACTTGTATACATTGTGACAACCAGAGTTGCATGAATTTTTTGGGGAATCCAGTGTTACATGACAAGTCGAAGCATATCGAGATCAAATATCACTATATCAGGGATATGGTGCAGAGGGGAGCAGTGAAGCTCCAGTATGTTGCAATGGAGGAAAAAATAGTTGATGTGTTGACGAAGCCAGTGGATAGGGTAAAGTTTGAGTACTTCAAGGAGAAGCTTGGTGTTCTCTAGATCAAGGTTTCCTCCAAGGGGAAATGATGAGACCCAGAGCCATTCTGACATGGTGAGAGGATTGGTTCCTTCCATGGTTAGATATAAGGGATGAGCCATTCTGTCATGGTGAGAGGATTGGTTCCTTCCATGTCAGATATGAGTGCTGAGCCATTCTGATATGATTGTAGGATTGGTTCCTACATGATAAGATATAAGGGCTATTTCCATTCTTAGAATGGAGCTTCCTGGTGAGGTACCAAGAAAACTCAGTCTAGGACTGAGGGCCATTCTGATATGACTGTGAGATGTGTTTTCACATGATCAGATATGAGTGCATGGCCATTCTGATGTGATAGAGGGATGTGTTCCCACTTGATCAGATGTAAGGGATGAGTCATTTTGTCATGGTTAGAGGATTGGTTCCTTCCATGTCAGATGTGAGTGTTGGCCATTCTGACTTGGTGTCATATATAAGGGCTACAACCATTCTTGGAATGGAGCTACCTGGTGAGGTACTAGGAATCCTCAGTATGGGACTGAGAGCCATTCTGATGTGACTGAGGGATGTGTTCCCACATGATCAGATGTAAGTGTAGAGCCTTTCCACATATGATAGTAAGTGTGTCCTATCATGCTAGTGGATGTGAGTGCTCACCTTTCCACAGATGATAGTAGGTTTGTCCTATCATGCTAGTGGATGTGAGTGCTGCGCCTTTTCACAGATGGTAGTAGGTGTGTCCTACCATGCTGGTGATTGTAAGTCCTATGCCTTTTCACAGATGATAGTAGTTGTGTCCTATCATGCTAGTGTTGTAAGTGTTGTGCCTTTCCACAGATGATAGTAGTTGTGTCCTATCATGGTGGTGGTTGTAAGTGCTGAGCCTTTTCATAGACGATAGTAGTTGTGTCCTATCATGCTGGTGAATGTGAGTACTAGGCCTTTCTGATGTGATTATAGGATTGGTTCCTACATGATAATATGTGAGTGTTTTGTAGGCCATTCTGACTTGGTGTTAGATGTAAGTTTTGAAGAAGACCTACATGGAGGCTAGGCCTACAACCAACCTGAAAAAGGGCTGGCTCCGTGATGAGAAGAATCATGAGATAACACCCATGGTACTGATCCATATCCAGTGATGATGTCCATTGATGATATAGATCCAGTAGTGATGATCCAGATCTAGTGATGATCCAGATCCAGTGATCATGATCCATATCTAGTGATGATGATCCAGATCGAGTGATGATCTAGATCTAGTGATGATGATCTAGATAGAGTGATGATCTAGGTTCAGTGATGATGATCCAGATCCAGATGAAGATGACTTGAAGATGAAGATGACTTGAATATGAAGATGAATTGAAGATGAAGATGACAAGAACCCGATGATAATCCATATGATACAGAGAAGAAGACTTGTGTTGATAAATTGTGTCGAGAGAATACCTTCCTAGTTAAGAGGGAGTGTTGATGTAATTGTAACTTCAGAATGTATTCATCGGTATATCTTATGTATTATACCCCGATGTTTATTCTGGGATGTGTCTGTAATGTAATTGAGTCATGTCATACCCTGATGTTTATTCCAGGAAGTTTCTATAATGTAAACAAGTCATTTCAAGTCATTGTGGGTAACCCTCCTATTGGTCAAGGGTTAAAGTCCCCGCAGTTGTGGGGCCCTAAGGTTATTAGATTATCCTAGAGAATATGAACCTAGGTGAGTCATTGTAAGTCAGGGAAATAGTCCCCACCATTATGTTAAGTATAAACCTCCTTGTTGGTCAGAGGATTCAAACTCCCCACAAGTTGTGGGGCACTAGGGTTATTAGACACTCCTAGAGATGTCAGCTCTAGTAAGTAATTGTTAAGTGAGGCCAACATGTTGGAGTGGGTTTCAAGTGAACAAAAGAATATAAATAGAGAGTGAGCCTCTCTATTTATCACACACACACTCACTCATTGGGGAGCATGAGTGAGAGGAGAAGTTGTTGGGACAAGAGAGAGACTGCTGCTATCAGGAGATCATCTTTATGTTTTTGGGTTTTACTTTTGGTGATGATTCTATCTCTGAAGAAGTTGCAGGGTTTTCTCCTTTATGGTTTCCTTGAGGAAAAATCCTTTGTGTCTCTTGTCTCTTGTGTTTTTATTGTTGCGCATGTTATTCTCTTAGTTAAAGATCCCAAGATCATAATGCTAGCTTGAATGATAAAAATCTAACAAAATAAAGAAACTACAAGGAGATATCATAAGTTTAGGGACTGAACCAAACAGTGTGCAAGAAACAAAGAAGCTTCTGGAAGAGAAAGATAATACTATTCAATTGTTGAAAAAGAAGATCAGGGTCCCTAACACTCAACACGTTTAGTCTTCAGAATTGATTGCACTACAAGAAGAAAAAGAAAAGGTTTACCAGGAAATGATGGAATACAAAGGGAAATTATTGAAGATGCAGCAGGAGAATAACAAATGGGAAACAGAAAAAGCTGATTTGATAACTCGGGTTACAAGGTTGAATAAATGTCAAAATGAAGAAAAAGAGGTTATGGAGGAATTAATGAATCAACCTTTCATTGATACAGAAGAACCCTTTGTTAATGTCGAAGAACCAGTAAATGAATTTTCTGCAGACGATTTGCTAGTTCCAATGTCTCAAGTAAGTTTGAAGGAAGTGGAGATTAAAGTGTTAAAGGACGAGAATGAAAATATTAAGTAGGAATTGGCTAAAAGTATTGAAGAGAAGAATAAAGCTTGGAATGAAAAGACCCAATTGCAGAAAAAATTCAATGTACCGAAAGAGAGAAACACAAGAAAATTTCTTTTGCAGGGAGCTAAACATTTGGTATAGGATACCTTATCTGTAGAAATTAACAAATTCAGACATTATTTAAATTTTATCAATGACGAAAGTGCATTAGTAAATTTGGCTTCTCAGAGATAGTAAATGAAACCATGCAAAATAAATATTTGGACACTGCTCATCATGCTATTAATTTTTTAAATTCTTTGACATATCAAGATCTGCAGGATATTGGGATCAAGGATAGAGTAGCTGTTATATTGTGGGAAAAGAAGTTTATTGATAAACATCAACGTATGAAAGTCATGCAGGAAAAAGCAAACCAGATGTCTTCTCAAGTCAAATATTTCAAGACGACTTTTCAAAAATTATTTGATGATGGTCTCCCTTCTTTTTGGGATGACGAAGGATGGCTATTTTCTTAGGAACGGTATCATAGCCTGTTGGTACATAATAGCATGGATCATTCTAAGTTTGAGGATTTAGTCAAAGGATTAACTAGAAAAGTCATTGTTGAAAAGTTGACAAAAGATTTTGAATTTTTCGACGAGTTTTTAGTTACTAAAAAAGGATTACCAACTATGTCTTATGAATCCTATGTGGATTTAGAGGTGTCGATAAGAGAAATGACGGAGTACAACATTCCAAATTTGGAACAATGGAAAATTGTGGAGAAATTTGGGAAAACCAAATACAGATTAAATTCATAAGGATAGGTGTTGCGCTCTCAAGAAGTTGTTTGTTCGTGGTACCTTACAGTTGTGGATTTGCTATAATCAAGAAGCACTATTATTTCAAACAAAAGCATGTAATTATTATTCCTAGTTATTAGGGAAATAGTTACAAGAACTTATGATTTGCAGTTAGTTGGTTTTCGACATACTTGGAAGAAACTATTGTGTATATATTTGAATTTTACTGATGTATCAGGGATTGCAACCTGTAATATTGGACTTATGTTTTGTGAGAACATGTTTGAATAAACTTACAGAGCCAAATGTTGGTTTATCTTCAAAGATTCATGTATTTTTTATGTTACAGTATGTACTTTCTTTCCCTGTGAATTTTTTCTAAGTGTTTACCTTCTGTTGGAAACTTTTCTCCACTTGCGCAACCCAGGTTCTGTGCAGCCCGCCGATCCAACAACTACCCAAGATACTGGCCCAATAGAGTAAGCCCCATCGGCAACACCTGTGAATTAGGTGCAGTCTCACTCGAGATATCTCATAGATGGGTAACCATAGGAACCATGTTTCTGCGATTGTCGGGGAAGTATAGTCCCTTGGATCACAACCAAGGAGCTCAAGGAAGGAAGCCGAGCGACTGGATGAAGGAGTCGGTCCTGCATGAATGAGAACAACTGTATGTCATCGTCCGTGCACTGAATTTCCTTTCTCCCTTGCAGCCGGCGCAACTCATGCAGTGCAGCTGACTCATGTCAATCGACTCTATGAATTAAGTTGGTATTCATAATAGGAATTATACGGAATGCTATATACTTACACAATGTCAATTCAGCAATATATTCTGTACATCCATCTACCAATTGCAAGAAACCAACATAAATTGAACCACATTTAACATTATATGGAAAGCAACTAGTAATCAATCACATAAACATTCACCACATCAATCATTCATTTGGACATAACAAATAACGTGGAAACCCATGTGAGAAAAACCACCAAGGTGCTCTTCATCTAGCATGAGTAAGGATATAGCACCTTGCATTCTGCAGGATGCAGACTGATCTTGAGATATGTCTTTAAGTTCAAACTCATAGGTCTCATGCTCTCTATTTTCGCTCTTCTATTCTACTCCTACTCCTAGTGGTTTGATCCCATTATAGTCATATCCGCAGCTCAACAGCCCTTCTAACACTACTGTACTCTTCTTGAGTCTACTCCTCATCTAATTGCTATGACATTACAACATAATTGACATCCCCTTCCATGGATTACCGCTGAATAACAATCTACTACTGAACATTGAACAAAGATCAATGAAAACCTTACAAATTAACTGACCAACCCTCTAACCATTGCATCCTTCCTATTTATACTAATTTACATGGCAATGCAGGACCAACTGCATCCTGACAATCCGTTAGCCATCACTATTAGCCACCCCTCTGGTTACAGCTGCGATGATCATGACTAGACACAAGGCACTATCATCCTGAATTACAAATATCTTCTCATATGTGCGTAGCTGCAGCTTGACACCATCTTATATGACCATGATATGGATTCCGTATCTATTGATTTCTAGTTATTTTCCCCTGGTGCGCATCTACACTTTCCTTTCCTTCATTGTGTACTCCTTCATTCTACCTTTGTGGGCCCTTTTCATCCTTTGCGATCTTCATTTGCTTCTATCGTGTGCGCAGTGCATTTTCCTTGGCTGCACATGTGAAGTTCCTTCTTATGCCCCTTTCCTGGGCCAAAAATCCCCCAACACTCACCTATGGCTCGTCCCGAGCCACTAAGTAAGGGAAATATGAGCAGCCCAATCTGTGCGGTAAGTTTATGCACTTCTTATTGAGAACAAGATCCCTACGAAGAGGAATGGTGTCTTTGCTCTTGGACTCTCTCATCATCTTGTCATATTCTGCCTCCAATTTCACCAAGGGTGCTTAGTGTCCCATTCTGACATAGCAATGCATGTGGCCTTGGTCCTTCTTCCATTCTCATGCTTCGAGGAGTTGATGCACTGTTTTTGCGGGTCACTACAACTTGTTCTCTTGCTTTGATTCCTTAAGTTTCTCTCTTCTGCAGCGCTATCTTCACCACTCTCTTTTCCATATATATGAACTTTGAAGACTTGTCCATATTGAAAATTGGACAAGCTGTCTTACTATCCTGGGTGGTGGAGGTGAGTGATTTTCCAAACTTTGACAAATTTCACCTAAGCAGCATAGAGTTCAAGCCAACTCTTTCCTGTTGGACCCCTCATAGCCTACTAAGAGCTGAAAATCCCGCCTAAAGAGGTTGATGTTGTGGCCGTCTTCCAAGCCTACAAAATTTGTGAAATACTGTAGAGATTGTGGACTAGTTCCCGTAGATCTTGTCAAAATGGGTTGGGTCTCTGGTCCCTACAGGATCTTGGTCTGGTGCCACCGATAGGGCCTCTACTCTATTGGTCTACAATAGCCAAGGATGACTTTGTCGAAGGATTGTCAATGGGTTGAATCCATTGGGTGACTATCATCATATTTCTTCTTGCTATCTCTAGATACACCCGACAGAATGAAAGATGCAGCAACAACTTTAGCCCTCAAGGCTGCTCGGTAGGAGACTCTCCAATTCATTTGTAACTATAACTGGTGGGTGAGCAACATAACACAGTGATGTCTTCTTAGTGCAAGCGAACCTAGATCTTATAGGGAGAGCATCGGGTCTTCTTTCGTGCAGAATTATCCAGTGGCATTATGAGGACAAGACGCTCACCTTGTGTATCAGATTTCCTTCTTAGATATGCTATGATTACCGGCATCGCCACTTTTTGGTAATGAAAGTTGTGCTCATGTGAAGATGGGATGGACGGTCATGGTGACTGAGTTCTCCACACTTGATCCTGCTGCAGTGCTATCCTGGTCCAAGCACCAAATCTTCGCGGAATCTTGATGCATTTAACGATCTGTCAGCACGTGCCAGCTTTCTTAGATTTTCCATCACTTTCTTCAGAACTGGTATTGGCAGCATTTGTAATGTGTGTCATCGTATATGCACACATTTTTCCTTAAGTTATACTGACCAACTACAAACACGCGGTGCTATGGTTTCATCCAAAATTGAAACACATTTTTTTTTTCAACCGAGTGCCTTGGTCGCATTTGTGTACATTATTTCTAACTTGTTGGTTTCGGGTCTGTTTGTGCAGTAGCACAGACCTTGTCTTGGAATTCCTGCACCATTGCTTTTATCTTAACAACTTCCACCACAGCTTCCTCTGCTTGCGTAGCCAATTGCTCCACCTAGTCAGACTGTACATGCTCCAACAAATCTTTCTCTATCGACTACAATATGCCTTGTAGCTTTTGTTGCATCGGCTAAATATGGTCTATGAGTTTTTTTTCCTCTTACTAGAATTACTCAACCTTGGCTTCCCTAGTCTTCTCCTTCTCACGAAGGGTCTGGACATCCTATTGGAGACTTTTGATCTAAGCATGCTTAATGACCTTTTGGTGGAGGGGCAGTTTCCACATGTCCACCTTCGTGGTAGTGACGCGCTCATCTGTCTCACGAATGCACTGCCTTATTTTCTCAGTTGCGCCATCCTCAATCAATTTTTTCCAAATGGTCATAACATTGTTTGTATCCTTTTCGCATATTGCTTCGTTGCCTTTAATTTTGCTAGCAGCTTACATTGCTATTTTTCTTTCTACCAGCACCTCTGGGGGTGTGCTTGGTATCTTCCAGGTTTCTAGATCTTATACTCGGCACTAAAGATATTACATGATCTTTGTAAGCCTAACCACTTTAGCCAAGGAGTATTCATCGTCCTGCCCAACCTCCAACGGGAATGTTGTGATGACATTCTTAATGGAATCCGCCAACGTGAAACGACTTTGCTCATGGGCTAAGATTTCCTACTCCTTCTCGGCCACAGAGTTGGTGCTCTCTTGCAGTTCCTGCTCCTTTCCTTGCAATATGGTCTTATGCAGTTTGGCCTTCTTTTTTTGTTTTGCTGCCTGATGAGCAACAACATTTTTCCTTAGTCGGAGTTCTGCTGCAGCTGCCTACTGGATGATATAGATCTCGTCCAAGAGAAACTTAGAGAATTCTATCTCAGTGGTGCTATTATCGGTATCTACAGTTGCCTCTTCCTTCAATTCAAGTGCTTGTGTTTGAATGAGTACCTTGATTGGTGGTTCCCACGATGGTGTGAGCAGTGGTATGTTAGGATCATTGTGGTATGCTTTGGTTTCCACCAAGTGCTTGACCTCATTGATAGCTATTGTTAACTGATTGAGGTGGGTCTGGACTTAAGCAGTGATACTCTCTTGTTGGGCCCTTATTCCACCAAGGTTATCTTGTAAAACTTTCGCCATAGCGCTAGAAAGTTCTTGCAACTCATCCTCCATTAAGGTAGAGGTATTTGTTGTTCTGTCTGCCTTCTACTTCTTCCGCGATGATTACCCTTCCTCGTGTTGTACATGGGTCTAGATATGCTCTTCAACATGTGGCTACGCATAAGGATGGAGGTATGAGTCCTCTATATCATCATCATCTTCCAAGTTTTCTTGCGATGGATCCCCTTGGGTATCGTCACCTTCTTGCTTAACACCATGAACTTGGTGAATTGGTGGTTCTTCTACATTATGCTCTTCAGGAAGTGGTTCTGCAAGTGGACCGTGCCATTCCTCCAGCAATAGCTTGACAATTGTGTCCACATCATCATCGGTTACTACAAATCTAGCTTGATGTATTTGCCAAGGTGGACCTTTTACAGGTGACAGATTTATATTATGCATATCGGCTTCAAATTTGATGAAAGAAGCATACCTTTACATAGTTGCGGTGCATATCCTATGGGTTTGCCAAACAAGCTGTCGCAGTGCCTCTGCATGCAAGAAGAATACCACATTTCTATCCTATTAGTGCTTGTTTTCGACCCTATCTTCCCATAGATTTTGATATTTTTCCCCCAAACAGGATATAGAGACATCCATATGTACATAGTCTGAGGGGTCAGCCCAGAGAGTGAAGGAAATCAAAATTAGCAGCTAGGAATAGTAGAATTTATGACCTTCCTTTTATTGCGTCAGCATCACATTGTTGAGCAGGGTGTTGAGCAAGTACCATGACCAGTTGAATTTTTGTCCCTGTGCACATAAATCTGCAATTTCTATTACCCCTGCAAAACATTGCGTTGGTACCACTTTATGAAATATTTTACAGGATAATATTTTTACAGTAACCTGGACCCTTTTGTCCTTGATGGGCCTAATTAAGTATCCCTGCCCAACGCACTAAAGTTTGTGCTTCTGCTTAATGTCCTGAGTATGATGCTTAGCGAGGTAAGGAAGAGGGTCTTTGCCTTCGCTTGGGAGCCCTATAATTCTCGCTATTAGTTCAGCAGTAATTCGGTATGCCTGATCCAACCATAAGTATCCTCTATGAACCCAGACCAATAACTTCTTTACATACATACTGGCCTGTACACTATGGATAAAATGAGGCATGAACAACATGTTTTTTAGGCCTGACGTGGCTAATCCCTTAGCCCACTCCTACGATTTGATGACCTTGACGGCAGGTTCAACGGTCTGTATTATGTCCGCATAATCTATTATTTGCAATCCCTCTTGTTGTCAAGTGTCGTAGCCCTAGAGTTTCAACACAACTAATGTTGGGAGGATGTCCTTAAATAGAGGTATGTCAACAGGGATCCTTGGTGCGATCAAAGTGGTCACCAGTTTTGTCGAGAGATCTGTATGCACTACGCCAAGTCTTCTTGGTGTAATGTAAGCTGGAAAGTTTGGGTCAGTACGTTCTCTCTATGGATCTACCTGCGGTGGCAGTTCTTCATCTTCATCATCAGTTCCCTAGTCAGCAACAGGTGTCTTTCCTCGCTTTCCTGAGGTGTCTAGAAATTTATGTTTCTTTTGTCTCGGTTCTGGTCATATAAATGAATCGCCTGGAATAACTGGTACTTCCTGGACTAGATTCATCACAGGATGCGAAACAGGAGTTTGAATTGTTTGTGGCTTCCTTGTTCTTTCCATTGCATCGGTCTTTGGTGATTGCTGTAGCTGTGGGAATGTGGCTAACTATATTTCTACTTCCTCCAAAATTAGGTATCCAGAGATGACAGTGGTGTCTAAAGCCTCACTCTCGCTGGGAATGTTAATTACCATGGGTTTGAACGAGATGGAAAATGGGTGACAAGATGCAGATCTGTAATAGCTCGGCTTTGGTGCTCTCAGTGTGTAATAGAAAACTGCCTTGATGGAGAAATGAATATTTAGATAGTGTACAATGTCTTTCAATCATTTATTTGATATTAGTTTAAGTTCTAATCACGCTTGCAGGTTTCCTTTTCCAATGCTTTCTCCATTAATTTCTGTAGCTGACCTTTTGGGCTGTACGTGTCAGACTCATTAGAGGAAATTTCAACTCAAAATAGGCCTTTTAAATTTAAATCAAATTCCATGTCATCATGTGCTAACCAATGAAATTGCTTTAAATTTGAAAGACCGCATAGGTATTAAACACTTTTTTAATATAAATTTGGGGATAGGTATCATTAAAAAACTACTTTTTTGTTTGTATTTTCGACATATCTCCCTATGTTTTTACTCAAATTTTGATCGAGAGAGCTCGTTGGATGTGGAATTAAATTCTGTATCCAATGATTACCCACTCAGCATACTTTTGACAGATCCTACTACCCCAAAAACAAGAAATATCTGAAAAAACATGATGATGACATCATTGTCAAGTTTTTTCAGGTATTTGTTATTTTTCGGGTAGCATGGTCCATCAAAAGTATGTCGAGTGGGTACTCATTGCATGCGGAATTTAATTCCACATCCAACGAGCTCTCTCGATTGAAATTTTAGTAAAAACATGGGGAGATATGTCGAAAATACAAACAAAAAAGTAGTTTTTTTCTTCTTCCTCCAAAATTAATAAATATTATTTTATTATTTTATTAATTTTTTAGGAGGCCCATTTTGAGTTGAAATTTCCTATAATGAGTAATAGAAATTAGTGCTAAGACGGTTGATGAGAGCTAATAGTACTCCACCTTTCTCCTCATACTGGGTTGATTTAATGCCACGCAAGTGACCTAGGCGTAGAAATCTTCTAGCATGGATCCGCTAGTTAATGCTAGCCAGCCTATCGTTCCTGCTTTTTGCATTCTTTGGCACCTAGCTGTCTTGTCGCTTACACACTTTAGGTCACTCACTTGGGTATATGTGATGATGTGACCACTGGGTGGTTTATTTCTCATGCTTTCTGTTGGTTCTATCACAATCCTGTAATAGAATAGTTTACGTCTTTTTGGCCATTATTTTCTCTTTTTCTTTTTTTTACACGTGTCGGAGTAAGGTTTCAGGAAACTTCCATTCACCAAACTCGCGATGTGGGTACCATCGAATTTTTTGAAGTTGTGTTCTACCCCAACCCATAGTTGGTGTGACGGTATATGGTCATAGCCAAGTTGTTTTTATTTTGTGTGGGTGTACGAAGGCTCTGCTATCATAGTGTAGGATAAGTCTTCCTTCTGTGGATAGCTTCATCTTGATATATTGACAACGCTGTGACGACAATTGTTGTTGACTTTGTTTAGTCTGCAATCGCAAAGGTATCTTCATCCTCTCTAATTCTTCCACCATTCCCTTTATTTCTTTGCCATTTAAAGGGAAGAGGGTCTGATATTCCTTCAGGAGATCTACGATTTGTACAACTACTTCATCATGCGGGTGCTTGTGTATTACTCTGCGATCTTTGCTTAGTTCCACTATTTTTGGACTGCTGGGGTTAGTCAGGCTATCTTTTGCATCCTTGGGTAGCTTGTTTTGCTGAGTAGCTGCACTATGTTGGTGAGAATTAGCGTCGTTGATATTCTCGACTATACCCTCCTTGTCTTGCTGGATTGTCCTATGAATTATAGGGTGTTTGTCAACCTCTAGAACTGTATGCATGACCTGCTGGGTTCCTTGTTGCAGCTGCTTAGATTTATCACAGGTCTTGGTCACCATATCAAAAATGTAGATGAAACTCTCATAGGTGGGTAAATTCCTTGACTCAGTTTCCACCCATCGCAGAGAGCTTGTAACTCTTCTACACCTTCACATGGAGACTTCATGTAACCTATTTTGTCAATTCTCTAAAGCCTCCCCTGAATCAGATGTACATTAACTCACGGACTTCTAGCTTAGGTTCTCATCTGTCGTCGGATTGATATGATCTTCGTGCATAGCTGTAACATTGTAGATTCGATCGAGATAGTCGAATTGCCCCTCATTATAAATAGGTTCAACATATCTTTGCCCCTCAAATGGATCAATAGGAAATACTACTCTCATTTCCTCATCTTCAAAGGAGAGGATCCTTTTCTTGAAATTTATAATTGTTTGATTGTCTATATCCCAATCTATCCCTAGTAGCGTAGGGTAAGGATTTGTATCATCTAAAATGTTGATGACCTCAAACTTTGCATATGTGCGCAATCCTTCAACGTCAACGATGACATTGCTCTATCGTCCAATGGGTATTACCTTCGCCTGATTGGAAAGATGTAGCTAGATAGGAGACCAGTGTAATTGTTGCTTACCCATGCTTTCCCAAGTTTGGTGCATTCGGATATTGACATCTGACCCCAGATCTAAAATGATATAGTCCATGTCATAATCACCTATCTATGCATTCATTCTCAATTCACGGCCATTCTTACATTTTCGTCACACTTGGTTAACCTTCTTCTTAACGTGTGGTACTATAGGGATCTCGTCTATTATTGCTTTTATCTCTGCAATAGCATCTTTATCTTGGATTAGCATCAAACAAATTGATAGAAGAGGCCTCGGCTTACTAACCTTGGTTGAAGCTTTCCTCTGTAACAGGTGTTGGAATCGTTCTGGCATGTTCTTGACTTTTGTTGAAGTTGATGGTACATTAGGGCTTATGAAGTCTGATTTCACATCCCAGAGTACTTCTTTCTACTTCAGGTCGGTCTGTATTTTTTTTTCTGCGTCGCTAGCCTCACTTGCGGCTGCGTTTGTTCTTGTGGGTTCTCTTGCTCTACTCCATTCGTCACACCTCCTCTTATTATGGTAGCAATGTTCAGGTCTCGTGGTTTAGCCACAATCATATAAACATTCACATTTGCATTCAGGTTTGGTTTTGGTGGGGGGTTGGGTGCAGCAATAATTCTTGCTTGCCACTTTGCAATCAGCTAAGGGGATTGTTCAACATTATGGTCCTGCCCTTTACAATATGAGCATGTCCTTGCAGGCTCCAAACAATCTCTGGAAAAGTGACCTACTTTTCCATAGTTATAGCATGTAATTAGACCTCTCCCCCTACCAAATCCTCCTCCGCCACCTCGTCCTTTGAAGTTTCTGCCACCCCTTCCCTGATGGTGTAATTGCTGCTGTGGGTACTGGTTCTGCTGGTATTTTTGCTGATAGGGGTTTTGGTGAACGTATGGCTACTGAAGCACATATGGATGTTGTTACAAATTAGCTAGGAATTGTGTAGGTTGGTACGAGGCTTGAACCTATTCAACCTGAGGGAACCCCTCATTTTTCATTAAGTATGTATCAACTGTTTTCTCTTTCAAGAGATGGTATGCTCTACAGTCTTTTTCATCATGTCCTATCGATCTACAAAATTTATAAAACAAGTTTGTAGGGGTACTTACAATCTTCTGCAAATACACACATTCCTCGTCACAGTGACCTCTTGATTGGAATATACGACACAAGCGTAGCCCCTGCCCATTTAATGGGTTGGGTGCACCAGATGTGACATAATTCATGAAGGTCAGATAGTTTTCCTTGGTGTGTCCGTCTGTTCTACATTTTTTGCACCATAAGTCCTTTTGTCCTTATTTTTCCTTCCTGATATCCTGAAGTTGTAGTGTGAGGTTGGCTAGTTGCGACTGAATCTAAACCATTCTGGTGGCACTGTCAACAATAGGTGAGGCCTCTAGCTTCATCGCCAGCTCCAATGCTTCTGTCTGCGACTCAATATTTTGTTGTATCAACGGCCCTCAGATATGTGGTAGAAGAGCAGCAATAAACCACTCCTTATGTTGTACATCAGACATTTGGAAGCTTATTTTAGCCATCAACATCTTGAATCTTTGGTCAAAATCCCATGCAGTTTCTGCTAGATCTTGTTTAATCTCCTTAATCTCAATAATACATTGTGACTCTGATTTGGGTTTTCTAAACTCTCAGATCATTGCAGCTCGGATTTCCTTAAGGTTCTTCTGTGGCATTCCAGCAGGGATGGTACAAAATTTCATGAACCAATCCAGGGTGCGACCCCTTAAAGTCATAATCATCTGCACTTTCTTGACATCAGCACCATCGACCAAACATACCATCCACACAGATTCACATAGGAACCAATGTTGTTCAGGGTCTTCCATTCCATTTCCATTAAATGTAGGTAACCGAATGTTTGTTGCATCCATTGGGTTGGCGTTTAGGTTTTCTAGGGAAGGATTCAACTTAGTTGCACCTTCTCGTGCACTAGTTTCAGGACTAGTGTTGTCTGAGTTAGAGGTCCTTTCAGGGAATGAGACTCTAGATATCATCTCAAGCGATATAGCTGGTGTCATATAATTATGCTCTGACCCTAAGCTCTCTTCAGAGCTATCCGGATCTTCAGGTCCTTCCGAGATCGGGCTATAGTCCTCCTCTTCGTCATAAAACCCTTCGTCTTCACACAACCAAAGTTTGTGTTCGCTTCCTTCGAACAAACTAGGATTCCATCAACCCCTTTCAGTTTTCCTTCTCTTTCCTGATCTGAATCTTCTCCCACTCCTTAGGACTCCAACCTCGAGCTCGGGTTCTGTTCTTCCTAGGAACATCTCCACGTACTCCTCCCCATGTTCTTACCTGCTTATTAGTGGCATAGCCCCTTCCTAGACACACAGCTCAACTATCCAGGTGCAAAAGACCCTTCTCATAAGCAAGTAGTTTTATCCATGTACTTATGCTTAATAAGTATCTCCTTCGTAGTCCTTGGAAGAAATCTCGTTCAGCTTCACTATATGAAGTTATGGTATCTATTGCAAACTCAGTAATATACCCTTGCAATATACTATCAACCCAAAAATCAACAGCTCTTGAGATAGTGTTACTTACAATGGTTACCTCTTGAACTAATTGGTTGCTCCACTTAGTAATATCCCTTGTTTGGTAGTTGGTCCATCTATATGCCAATCCTACCAACCATTCATGCAGTAGAATAGGGAACTCAGCAAAGAAAATCTCATGAATATCAGAGTATATATAATCATCTAGCCATCTTTCTGCGTTGAACCGTGTTCCTGCACTTTCTTCTTACGCAAATGCTAGTGTTTTAGCATCCATCCGGTATTCTATCTCCTCCTTCATTGGGTGCCACACCATCTCCCCAATTTAATCAAGAGGGTCTCAGGAACGGAACCATTTGTTGGCCACTTTTCCGCACTTGCGCGACCTAGGTTCTTCGCATCCCGCCAATCCAACAACAACCTGAGATACCGGCCTGATAAAGCAAGCCCCATCAGCAACTCCTGTGAAGCAAGCGGAGTCTCACTCGAGATATCTCATAGATGGGTAACCACCAAAACCATGTTTTCACGATTGTCGGGGAAGTATAGTCCCTTGGCTCACAACTAGGGAGCTCAACGAAAACAGCCAAGCAGCTAGATGGAGGAGTCGATCCTGCATGAATGAGAACAACTGTATGTCATCGTGCATGGACTGACTTTCCTTTCTTCCTCGCAGCTGGCACAACTCGTGCGGCATAGTTGACTTAAGTCAAGATTCATAACAGGAATTATACAGAATGATATATATTTATACATCGTCAATTCAACAAGATATTTCATTCATCCCTATACCAATTGCAAGAAACCAATAGAAACTGAACCACATTTAGCATTATATGGAAAGAAACTATTAATCAGTCACATAAACATTCACCACATCAATCATTCATTTGGACACAAGAAATAACGTGGAAACCCATCTGGGAAAAACCACCAAGGTGCTCTTCATCTGCCACAAGAAAGGATATAGCACCTTGCAGTTTGTGGGATGCAGACCGATCTTGAGATATGTCTTTAAGTTCAGACTCATAGTTCTCATGCTCTCTTTTTTGCTCTTCTATTCTACTCCTACTCCTAGCAGTCTGATCCCACTGTAGTCAGATCCGTGGCTCAACAGCCCTTCTAACGCTACCATACTCTTCCTGAGTCTACTCCTCTTCTGATTGCCATGATATTACAACATAATTGGCATCCCATTCCATGGATTACCGTTGAATAAAAATATACTACTGAACACTGAACAAAGATCAATGACAACCTTACAGACTAACTAACAAAACCTCTAACCATTGCATCCTTCCTATTTATACTAATTTACATGGCCACGTAGGACCAACTGCATCTCGACCGTCTATTATCCGTCACCATCAGCCACCCCTCGGGTTACAGCTGTGGTGATCATGACTAGACACGAGGCACTATCGACCTAACTTACAAATATCTTCTCATATGTGCATAGCTATGGGTTTATGCCATCTTATACGACCATGATCTGGATTCTGTATCTATCCCTTTTCAGTCGTTTTCCCCTTGCGCGCGTCTGCACTTTCCTTTCCTTTGCCATGCACTCCTCCGTTCTGCCTTCGCGGGCCCTTTTCATCCCTTGCACTCTTCCTTTTCTTCTATCGCGCGTGCGACACATTTTCCTTGGTTGTGCATGTGAAGTTCCTTCTTATGCCCCTTTCCCAGGCCAACACCTTCCATTCTATTTTCTTTCATGTCTGAACTTAGTGTGTAATAGTTTCAGAATTCATACATGTTATGCTCTGGCTATTGTTTAAGATATCCACAAATCTTTCTTCTAAAGTTGATATGGAAATCATCCGGTGATGCTCTATATGAATGGATTGTTCATGTTTCTTTCCTATCACTCGATAATCAATGAATGGATGTAGCTGGATAATTATCTTTCCTTCATTGAGGTTCTAAGTAGGCAGCTTTGTATTATCTTCATCTGTTTTTACTCCATATCCTAATGGTTATATGTTTCGTTTGAACCATCTACATAGCTTAAAACTGTTGATTCATATATCTGGCCTTGTTAAATCCGTATTCGAGAGATCCCTCTCTAGAAAGAAAAGCCAGTTTCTTTCTAAAAGTGTTGTTGCTATTACCTTGAGATTACCTTCCACAACCTTAGGTATTTTTGAGTGATAACACTTCCTCTCTCCTTTTTTCTTCCCTTGCTCTCCATGGTCAAGCATTACCTGATGTCTCACCTGTGCTTTTTCTTCGCATTTCCTCATTAAGAATAACACCAGCAACATCATCAAATTTAAGAGTGTTTAAATCAGGGACATAGTTACTTACAACCATGACCAATCTATTCCATCTTTCTAGAAATGAGCACAAGATTAGCAGAGCCCTAACCTCATCACCAAATCTCACTTTTAAAGAACTTATCTCACTAGTAACTATATTAAATTCATTTAAATGGTCAACAACAGATCCTCCTTCTGACATATTCATATTAAATAAATGCTTCATTAAAAATTCCTTGTTGGAAGCTGAGGGTTTTGCATAGAGCTTATCCAATGCGCTCATCACACCCTCTCTTGTCTTTTTTTTTTGATATATTGAAAGCCACCGACGGAGCCAGTAACAATCGTATTCTTCCTATTGCCTTTTTGTCAAGAACCTCCCATTCTTCATCCTTCATATTTTTCAGTTGCTTTTTTTCTTTCCAATGGTAGGTATAGATCCTTCGGGTACAGACAGTCCTCCATTTGCATCTTCCATAACTGGTAGTTTTGGCTATTAAATTTCTTGGCCCTAATATTTCCATGTTTTTTCATTGCTCCCACTTGAACCAAGAACCCTTCTTTCCTATGAGTTTACCAGCCAAATAGACCTTTTGGATCTAATACCTATTTTTAGAAAAATAGGATCACAGAGCAATAACAATTAAACAATTTTACATGATGAAAATATTGAACACATTACAAGAGAGATGGAGATATAAGTTGGTTCACCCAAGATGGGATATGTCCACATAGAAATTCCCATTCCTTTATTATTATGCCATCCAACAAAATGAAGGGATACAACCTGCAGCAACCCCGTTGCACTTCCTCTTCACTCTCTGATGGTCTCTCTCACATAATCACAAAGATTTCTTTACAATACTACAATACAATACAGAGTCGTATTACAATGCTTTTCTTTTATAGGGGAATTACCATGGGAAAATAATATGGTTCACCCAATACCATGGGTCTGCAAACTGTTGGCCAACAAACATCCCAAAAATTTCTTTCAGGGGCTTCACTCCCGGGCCCCCATCCGAGAGGATGGGACTCCCCATTCCCCCCTTGCTAGGACGAGTGTATAGTATAACTGGGGTACAAACATGGCTGACCAATAACATATTTGAATCTATAAGTTTATACTCCACAACCAACATCACTACAATTAATCTCAAATATCAAATTATTTTGTCTTATGAGATATGCTACCGTAAAGCCTAGATCAAGAAGTCAAATAACTACTAAATATTTATCTATTCAATAGTTTTATTCATAAGTATGATTTGGGACTTAAAAAACAAAACTAAATGAGATATCATATGTTGATTTAATTATTTTTAGACAACTCATAACATACATGGTGATGGCGATAGTGATTTTCAATAAGAAAAGCACCAACATAATTGTTTGTTTTCTGGATTATGCAAACTACAAATTTTCCATCATGAATTACAAGCAAATATCTAGATTATTACAATGAATAAAATGTGTTGGACTTTAGAGAAATATTTTTTCACCCAACCTTGAAATCCAATCAAGTAGGAGATTACCCCATGGCCACACCATATTACAGTTGTACCTTTGAGGTTAAGTATGTGGTGAATTTGATATTTTGGTTCTATGAGAAAGAGAGTTGGTTTGGAGCGAACTTGTAGCTGATTTGGTATTTTTTGTGGGATTCTTTTTGTGTATAGAGAATATTGATCAAAGGTATACATATCACTTACAAACTTAGATGACATTTAAGACTATATTCTTTTGATATTTCCATAACCTTGATTTCCTAAATTTGTCTTGTGACCCCTTGTTGAATATTTTTGAATCCTAACAATGCACCTTTGGGGAAGGCCAATGTCATATTTAATTTTCTATGTTAATTCATAGTTAATGATTCTGAAATCCTACATTCATTCACACTAGAGTAACCAATATCTTGCAAGGAGGACGTACAAACACACATCCATAACAATTCTTTATACAGTTACCTAGTAAATAACCATGGAAAAACAATTTGCACATGTACTACTCTTTTTGAGAATAGATACTAAGAAAGATATGGAAATTTTAAAATTATTTGTTGGTCACAATAGAAAACACATGTTAGAGAGCCATTTGGTCACTAGTGAGGGTGACAAAGTGCCAAGCTATCCACCAAGGTTCCATTCTTCCTATGGTCCACCCCATACATATGGCATCAAATTCAAAGGGATGAGACTAGGTGCAAACTACCCTTAATGATAACACCTAAGTGAAAGGAAGTGGAACTACCACCCTATCGCCATTGCAACTCCTTTAGGCTTGTTTTCTAAAGCTTTTTCAAACAAAAAAAGAAAAAGGCACACACATGTGAAAGAAAGCAAACAATTGTAGCAGTTTCATATACATGCATGCAAACAAGAATTTTTGCATGCATTCAAGAAACCAGAAATATAAACCACTCTATGAGTAAGAAACTGTGTCATCAGACCATAGGCCCCATGCTATTTTTTTAACACAACAATTTAGATAGAAACATAGTAGATGGTAAACTGTTTTAAGTTTAGGGGTAAGGTATAGATGATAATTCACAACTTGAATTGTTGTATAAATTTGTGTATGTTACGTTATAATATATGGTTACTTTGAAACACATCTAGTCTAGGCTCACCTCATTTAGAGAAATTTTAAGTGGCATAATGCAATATAGGAGCGAATATAAACAAGTTATCAAGAGGATATACTGAAGATGAAGGTGATAGCTAAGAAATACATCATGGGTTTTGTTAGGCGTTTCTTTGAGTCAATCCTATTGGATAAAATGCTTGGAGACTAGGACAATGAGATTGTAAAGGTGAGACCTTCTCTGGTCTCCAGAACAACCAACAAGCCAAACTCTGAGACTAAAACCCCCTAGTGAAATTCCGCTAAATATATAATTAAACATCCATACATATAATTCTAATCCGATGCCATATAAAATAGAATACCTATTCTCTTTCAGTGGCATATAAAACAAGGAAATGCATCAATCTAACCCGTATGGTATGAAAATGAATGTGCAAATTTAGAATAAGGGGTTACTATTTTTCACATGGATGTCCTTAAAAGGGAAAATTTAGGTCTATTGTTCTATTTTTTATAAGGAATATATATGAAATCCATGTTTGTCCATAATTTACAATAATTAAATCACTTGATATAAGAACTTGGGATATTTGTAAAACATGTATACATAATTTGAAATAAATTTACCCAATATTGATTTATTATAGGATATTAGTCTTAATTTCAACTCTTTATCTACTTTCATGATCACTAGTTTTAGTGTAGTTTAAAAAAGAAATGATCTAGAAAGATGAATACCATCCTTTAAATCCATAGAAATTATTCTGATATGTTCAAAAATATATCAAAATCATTACTATTGCAGAAACCTAAACCATTGAAACCATAAACTTTGTAACTTTGCATCCTTTTATCTATGTTTCTATATTTTTTAATCAATGGTAAAAGCAAAAACTATTACAAATTGTCTAGTCAAAGCATAGAATTTAAGGAGAAACTTGGAGTAATAAACTTGGCCTATCATAAAAGAAGATACATTGTCCAGCTAGGAAGTATGAAAAATGAAACACTGATGAGAACATGAATCTACGAAAATTCATAGCACTGTCCCTAAAGTGAAAGAGCAACCGACAAAAAATAAAAGTGCCTAGAAATTACAACAACCATGACATGTTTTTTAACAGAACAATGACTAGGGATTTTTTATACCCAAGCCATGATTTTTTTTCCCCAAGTGAATTTATTTGCAAGCGAAATACCTAGGAAATTAGGACCTCCAGAACCCCAGAAAATATGCATTACTATGTCTCTTGTAAGAATAGCCGATAGGAAGAAAAAACCAGGGCACCCTGTAACACTAGCGCCCGACGAGAAATAATTGAACACGTTACCTGCACCAACAATTAGGAAACTGATAATCGTCACCCCATTAGAATGCACGGAGTGGGATAATATCTCGACCATTTTCACTGAGTCCCACCGGGTGTCGTAGAGAGATTCCTCGAAATGTTTACTTCCTCCTCAAGACGATGAACTTACTCCGGCGAGACAAGACGATGAGCTTCTTCCTACTCCGACAAGATGAGACCCCACTCTGGCTGTTCGGCTGGCTGCACCCCCGTCGACACAAAAAAAATAGAGGAAAACATCAGCGCTCAGTAGCGAGTCCCTCATGTCATCCCTACCAATTACCCAACTGCACTCTATCTATGCAGTTAATGCATGGCTTTTCAAATTTTTTGAACTAGTATCGCGCCTCGTTTCCTTCCAGTGTCCTACGAATTCCCACCACTGCCTCCCCTATGTCCTAAGAACTTCCTCCAGTAGATTGGAGTACTTATTCAACATCAATCAGTATGCCTAATAGATCACCAGTATGCCACTTGAGCCAAGTTTTCAGCTGCATATCCAACTAACCTTCTGTTACATTTACTCCAATATGGTATATATTTGTGCAAATGCACAATTTATCTTATAATTTGTTCCTGTTTGGGATCCTAGATTCATATTAAAAGTTCCACACAATGGAATTGTTGTATGTTTAATTTTTACCATGGTAATATACAATTCTGTGTTTCTATTTACTATAAGACATATAAAACAATATCTCAAAAATGTTCATAGTTGGAAGTTATGTTTATAGAATTCTAAATATTGATTTTATAATGCTTTGTAGTTTCTAGTTGAGGCTTTATCCTTCAATTCTGATCACATTCATATTTATTATATTCTCACCTTTTTTATCATTAAATTTGGAATTAAACAATGGATCTAGAATTCCAAAATAACAAAAAAAATCAATTTTGATGATATCATTGGAATTAAGTGTTTCCAATTTTAATGAAATATGTCGAGGCTTTATCCAGAAAAATTCATTTGAGATGGAAACAATACCAAAAACATTGTTTCTATGTTGGTTTCCCACAACCTATAGACTTGAAGGTTCCCTCCAAAGGACCACTCCAATTGTACAAGATACAACACATTCCCATTTTACAAGATACAAATAATTTTGAATGGTGATTTATCAAGAGTTTCCATAAAGCCAGACTAGTCAAGAGTGAATTTACATATAAGTGTCCAATTTATGCTAAAGCTATGCCACTTAAAGATCTTTTATGTTGTAATACCCCGGTTTTGACCCCATGGTATTAAAATTGTACATGATGTATATATTGTATTTAAATCATGGTGAGGAGCTCAAGGCCAAGGCCCTACCATTGATTTGGTGTTTTATCTATCGGCGATCAAGGTTGATGCCGATGGCTCTCGTGCTTGACAGGAACGGTATATATTTTGAGCTATCATGTAAATATGCAATTTAATAAAATACCATAACTAGTTATCCACTGCAACAAAAGAGATGGAGGCATGATTTTCACAAGAAATAGGGAGGGGAATTATCCAAACCCTTGATCCAATAGGCTGAGAATAGATGTCAATGAGAGAAACTATAAGCTCTCATCTACCCTTTTTCATCCTCTGTACTCAATCATTCCATTCTTCCAGAAGAGCAGTGGACGTAGTTAATGCCTTGGACAGAGAGAGGCATGGAAGTTGGTTTTGTGATTGAGCCATCTCGCAGTCTGAGAAAACCTGCAGCCTCGAGGAAGCCGCATTCTTGCGTCTGAATAAAGTAATCACATGAATGCGTGCCCATCTTGTAATTTCCTGAGTCACCCAGAACGTTTTGGTCATTCCCCATTCCATTTCATTCCAGGAGTCGACTATCTTGAGTCACGGAATGAGTTTTTCAGTAGTGTTACACTCATTCATGTAGAGAATCAGGGGATTTGATTATTCAGATATGCATAGAGTTCTTCCTCCTCGCGCAACAAGAGATAGTAGAGTATTGCAACATGTGTCTGCAGTATTTTTCTGTGTTACAGATTGGTATGAAACCCTGGTCTCTTGTGTACAAGTGAAACCTTATTTCTCCTATGCTACAGACTGAGTGTTATGGAACCTTGGTTGTATATGTTACAGAGTGGAGCCCTGTGTTGTTGGGTTACCTTGTGGTTTGTTATTATGTGTAACCTAGTTTGGGTCTGAATTGTATGCAAGACTTAGGAGTGGAAGAGATGTTGAATTGGCTTGACAAAACTAGTGAATAGAGGAATCTCAGAAAAATATAAGAATGGACGGTGAATATTTTATGCACACCCTAAAGAACACTTGAAGGGAAGGTATAGCCCGAGGGGATGTGTAGAAGAGAAGGGGATACTTCCTTGTGTTGGGTGTCTAGGTATTGTGGATGCAAGTCTAGATAGATCTTTTGGAGGTGTCCCTAGCTCTATGAATGAACCACTAGCTTAGCCGTTCTACCTTTCCACTGCCTTAGTAGCCTGAAAAAACAAACGTAGATTGGTTTGGCTGACAAGCTAATAAACCCAATATTATATTGGCTTGGATGGGAAGCCTCATAAACCAAATCATATATTGGCTTAGATGAAAAGCTTGATAAAAGCAATGGTGTGTTGGATTGGTTGTGTCTTGATGTGCATTTTGGCCATGTGTGATTCTTAGCAGGACACCCTAATAAACCCAACTGTTAGTTTGAATTGCTGAGTAGCTTGGTAAACCAAGCAGTGTGATGGCTTGGATGAGTAGCCTGATAAACCCATCTATTAGTTGGCTTGGCTTGTCCTCAATGTGAATGTTGGCTTGATAGCATGGAGTTTGATAAACCCAATTGGCTGAGTAGCCTGATAAATCCAATAGTGTGATGGCTTGGCTTAGTAGCTTGATAAATCGATCTGTTAGTTGGCTTGGCTGAGTAGCCTGATAAACCCAACTACTAGCTGGCTTGGCTGAGTATCCTGATAAACCTAGCAGTGTATTGGCTTGTTTTCCTGCAACCTGATAAACCCAATTGTGTATTGGCTTGGATGGGCAGTTTGATAAACCCAATTGTAGAATGACTTGACTTTGTTTAATATGTTCTGGCTATGCATGAGCCTATTGTTCCGTAGTTCCTTGTGGAAATCATGCCCATCTCGAGGGTAGCATTTGTGTTGAGAGAATGATGAACACAACTGGCCTATGGTTGGGTGGAACGTTGTAGTGACATAGCTAGTTGCGGGACAACTTCGTCTTCAAGATAAGTATTTTTTGTTGTATTTTTTCTGCAATGTATTTGCTTATGAATGTATTGAATATGTTGAATTCTTATTAAATATTTAAGTAGAGTTTATTGTTGTTAAATGTCCTTGCATTTTGCATCTGTATACGCCTTGTATTTTCCACTACATTTTGCTTATGATCATGGAGGTTGGATACCTGGAAAAAGAGTCAAAATGCGGCTATCTTAAGGTAAGATGTGTTTTTTTGCCCTCCAAAATTTGCTTGTGGAAGGAGGAAGTAAAAATTCGGAAGGAGGAAAAACTGGGAAAAAGATAAGGCAAAAGTTGGATTTGTGCACCCCGATCCCATTGTGGAAGGTGGAAGCTGAAAGGCAGAAATGTTAGAAAACAAGACCGCAAAGCAATAACATATATATAGTTAAATCAATAAACAAGATGCAAAACACATTAAAAAATTATAGAGAGACACAGATATAACGTGGTTCACCCAAACGATGGGCTACATCCACAAAGAAATTGCTAGTCCTTTTATTACAGTCCAGAAAGATGAAGGGATACACCCTGCAGCAAAACCGTTGCACTTCCTCTTCACACTCTCACAGTCTCTCTTCCAATACAATACAATACAATACAATACTCAGTCATTTTACAATGCTTTCTTTTATAGGGGAAATACAATGGGAAAATTCTAGGGTTAACCCAATACCATGGATCCACAATACTGTTGGCCAACACACATCCCAAAAAAATTTCTCGGGGGTGGAGGCAGAGGGAATGAGTGTATAGTACACGTGGGGTACTAACACAACTGAATAATATCTCTGGATCTGGAAGATTAGGCTCCACAACCAACAATCTCCCACTTGGAGACTGATCATAGCAACTCCACCGCTACTGCACTTACTGAACTATGCCTTGGAAAATTTCTTATTTTCACCTTCATGCTTGAAGGCCAACAAAAGCCAAGCAGGAACTCAGTTTCTCTCTAGTTACTCCCTTTGTCAACATGTATGTAGCATTCTGGCTAGTATGTATCTTTTCTAGTTTTAACAATTTTTCATCTAGAACAAATCTTATCAAGTGGTACTTGATATGTATATGTTTAGTCCTTGAATGAAAGGCTGAGTTCTTTGCAAAATGAATGGCACTCTGGCTGTCACTGTACAGCCTACTATTATCCTACTTCTTACCCAATTCTTCCATGAACCTATACAACCAAATCATCTCCTTACTAGCCTCTGTAGTAGCAACATACTCTACTTCTGTTGTTGAAAGTGCAACAACCTGTTGTAGTTTTGAAATCCAACTTACTATTGTTGCACCCACAGTAAACACATACCCTGTGGTGCTCTTCTTGATGTCTTTATTACCAGCCATATCTACATCAACATATCCCTCTAGAAGAGTGTTTGAACCTCCAAAACATAATGCATGAGAAGTGGTACCTCTCAAATACCTAAGAATCCACTGTACTACTTTACAATGCTCTTTACCTGGATTATTCATATACCTGCTCACAACTCCCACTGCATGTGCAATATCTGGTCTTGTGCACACCATGGTATACATCAAGCTTCCAACCACTGATGAATAGGGAATCTTGGACATGTAATCTATCTCTTCCTGTGTCTCTGGACACATATCCTTGCTTAGTTTTAAATGGTTGGCCAAAGGTGTATTGACTGGTTTTGCATTCTGCATTCTAAACCCTTGCAACACCTTTTCTATGTACTCACCTTGAGACTATGTCAATTTGTGATTTTTCCTGTCTCTTGTTATTCTCATACCAAGGATTTGCTTTGCAACACCCAAATCCTTCATTGCAAATGATTTAGCTAGTTTTCTTTTGAGCACATTTATATCCTGCATGTTATACCCTGCAACAAATATGTCATCCACATACAATAAAAAGATAATATATCTTCCATTATCTAGCCTCTTGAAATAAACACAGTGGTCAAAATGACATCTATCATAACCTTGTTCTGTCATAAACTTATCAAATTTCAAATGCCACTGCCTTGGAGCTTACTTCAGGCCATACAAGATCTTATTCAACCTGCAAACCAAATTCTCCTTCCCTTTGACCTCATACCCTTGTGGCTGATGCATATAAATATCTTCCTCCAAATCCCCATGGAGAAAGGTTGTTTTTACATCTAACTGTTCAAGATGCAAATCTTCTACCGCCACTAGACTTAAAATAGTTCTAATTGAAGTCATTTTAACAACATCAGAAAATATTTTATCAAAGTCTATACCTTTCTTTTGTGCAAACCCCTTTACAACAAGTCTAGCCTTGTATTGTTTCTTGCTTCCATCTTCTTCCTTCAACCTGTAAACCCATTTATTCTACAATGCCCTTTTTTCTATAGGAAACTTAACCATATCCCAAGTCTGGTTTCTTACCAATGAGTGCATCTCCTCATCCATGCCTTGCTCCCACTTATTTCTAGTTTCTACCTGCATTGCTTCTTCATAACATTCTGGTTCACCAGAATCAGTCATCAATAAATAATACAGTGAATGAGAGAATTGTTCAGGGGGTCTACTTAACCTGGTAGACTTTCTTACAACTGCAAGAGTTTCAGGTACCTGCTGCTGCTCTTGATTTTCTGGTGCCTTTGGAACTTCATTTTCTTTGATTCCATCAAGCATTGTGTACTCTGTGTTTTCCTTTTCTTCTTTCTTTCCCTACAACTTATCTTTGTACGTGACCTTTTCATTGAATACTACATCTCTACTCCTAATGATTTTGCGATTTTTAAGATCCCATAAGCGATAACCAAAATCATCAACCCCGTATCTAATAAAGGTACATTTCTTGGATTTAGCCTCAAGATTTGTTCTATCATCTTTATCAATATGAACAAATGCTTCACAACCAAAAGTTCTCAAAAATGAGTATTTTACTTGTTTACTTGTCCATGCCTCCTCTAGAATGCCACCATCCAAAGCGCTTGAAGGCCCTCTATTTATTAAATAAACAACAGTGTTTACAACATCAGCCCAAAACTGTAAGGGCAACCCTGCATGAAATCTCATACACCTTGCACACTCCATGATCGTTATGTTCATCCTTTCTAACACATAATTTTCTTGTGGTGTTCCATGGACTGTCTTCTCTCTGTGAATCCCATTGTGTGAACCGTAACTGTCAAACTCCTTGCTGCAGTACTCACCTCCATTATCAAATCTAAGATATTTCAACCTTTTTCTTGTCTCATTCTCAACCAAATCTTTCCACTTCTTAAAAGTATCAAACACAACAAATTTTTGTCTAATGCAATAAACCCAAGTTTTTCTAGTTGCATCATTAATAAAAGTAACATAATAATGAGAGCCACCAAGAGATTGTACCTGAGCTGGTCCCCATACATCTGTATGGACAAGCTCTAACTTTTCACTCTTCTTCTATTTCCCAACACTGAGAAATCTAACTCTCTTATGTTTTCCATAAACACAGTTCTCACAAAATTCCAAACTTGCCTGCTTCAGATCTGGAAGCAGTTTCCTTGAGTGGAGAATATGCATCCCCTTCTCACTCATGTGGCCAAGCTTATGATGCCACCACGCCGCACCTATTTCTATGGAAGCTACAGAGATAAAATAATCAGTATTATGAGGACATAAATATAACATACCTACCCTGTCTCCTTTTGCTATTACCAGTGATCCTTTAGTGATCTTCCACCACGTTTCTCCAAACGTAGACCAACAACCACTATCTCCCAACTACCCTATTGAGATCAGATTTCTTTTCATAGCATGAATGTGCCTTACATCCTTTAGCAGCCATTCACTTCCATTATTTAACTTAATCCATACCTTACCCTTTCCAACAATTTTACATGGTTCATCATCCCCCAATAATACATGCCCAAAATCACCTTGAACACAATCATGAAAGAATTTCCTATGGGGTGTAGCATGCCATGAATCTCCTAAATCTACTACCCAATAATCACTAGTATTATCTAATGCAAGAATCAAAGCATCTTGTAACACATCACCTGCTACATTCTCTTCCTGAGTAGTTGATGGTTGCCTCTCACCTTTTTCCTAAGTAGTCTCTTGCTGCCTCTCATCTTCTTCTTTGGTGCTCAGTAGTCTTTCTTCATATGTCCTTTCTTACCACAATTCCAGCATTCTATTTTTTTGAATCTGGACTTGGATCTTCCCTTTTTAGACTTGCTGCGATTTCCTGGGCTGCTTCCTCCCTCATTTTGTCTCCCTCTGCTCTCCATGGTCAACGCATTACCTGATGTCTCACCTATGATTTTTCTTCTCATTTCCTCGCTAAGAATAACACCAACAACATCATCAAACCTAAAATCATTTTAACTAGGGACAGAGTTACTTACAGCCATGACCAAGCTATTCCAGCTTTTTGGCAATGAGCAGAAGATTAGAAGATCCCTAACCTCATCATCAAAGTTCACTTTTACAGAACTTAACTGACTGGTAAGTGTATTAAAATCATTTAAATGGTTAGCAACAGATCCATCTTCCGACATATTCATATTAAATAAATGCTTCATTAAAAATACCTTGTTAGAAGCCGAGGGTTTTTTGTAGAGCTTACTCAATGCGCTCATCACACCCTCTATTGTTTTTTCTTTCGAAATATTGAAGGCCACTGAAAAAGTCAGGAAAAGCCATATTGTTCCTAGTGCCTTTCTGTTAAGAACCTCCCATTATTCATCCTTCATAGCCGTCGACTGTTTTGCTTTTCCACCCAATGGAAGGTACAGATAGTCCTCCATTTGCATCTTCCATAACTGATAGTTTTGGCTGTTAAATTTCTCAACCCTAAACTTTCCTTCTTCCGCCATTTCTCCCACTTGAACCAGGAACCCTTCTTTCCTACGAGTTTACCAACCAAATAGACCTTTTGGCTCTGATACCAACTGTTAGAAAATAGGACCGCAGAGCAATAATAGATATACAATTAAATCAATAAACAATATGCAAAACACTAAAACATTACAGAGAGACACATATATAACGTGGTTCACCCAAACGATGGGCTACATCCACAAAGAAATTGCTAGTCCTTTTATTACAGTCCAAAAAGATGAAGGGATAAACCCTGTAGCAAAACCGCTGCACTTCCTCTTCATACTCTCACAGTCTCTCTTCTAATAAAATACAATACAATACAATAAAATACTCTATTTGTTTTACAATGCTTTCTTTTATAGGGGAAATACAATGGGAAAATTCTAGGGTTAACCCAATACCATGGGTCTGCAATACTATTGGCCAACACACATCCTCAAAAAATTTCTCAGGGGATCTGCCCCCAAACCCCAAGGTAGGGGGAATGAGTGTACACTACACCTAGGGTACAAACACAACTGAATAATATCTATGGATCTAGAATATTAGGCTCCACAACCAACAGGAAATCAACAAAACAGAAAAATGTTAAGGAAAAAAGTTGGTTTTCTGCACCCCGGTATCAGCCCGTGGGAAGTAGAAAATTGGAAGTCATAAAGTAGAAAACTAAAAAATATAGTCATTTCATGGATTTTTGCATCCTAAAGTTGGCCCATGTAAAGCGAAAAGTTGAAAGTCAAAAATTCAAAAGTGAACGAGTAAGGGTATCATATCTTGGGATTTCCGAAGTCCGATATCAGAAAGAAGAAAGTGAATGAGTAAAGGTATTTTATCTTAGGATTTTTGAAGTCCAAAGACCAATTCCAGAAGTTGAAAAGTCAGAATTTGAAAAGAGGAAAAGTGACAAGTGAGCATACCGCATTCCAATATTTTTGCTACCCAAAGTCAGAAATCGGAAGTCGGGAATTTGGAAGTCGGAAAGTGGAAAAGTTACAAGTGAGCATAGCACATTTCAGGATTTCGGCTACTCAGAGTTGAAAATCAGAAGTTGAGAAGTCGAAAGTCAGAAAGCAGAAAAGTGACAAGTGGGCATACTGCATTTTAGGATTCTCGCTACCCGAAGTCAAGAATCAGAAGCTGGAAGGAGGAAGTCGAAAAAGTCAGTTTCAATGCAGAAACAACTTTTCTGGTTGCAAAGTGGATTTGTCCGTTGAGGAATGACTATTATAGTGGTGTTTATGCTTAAGTATCAATGTTAAAGGATGAACACGACCCATGACTGTGTTAAAGAGAAATAAATAATAAATTTTAAATTATTACGCATATTAGTGAGGTGTATGGGCATGTGGGTACATGCACATCGTGGTATCAGAGCGAGTAGTAAAGTCATGTTCCTCCCTTATATGTTGACGTAGAGGGGAGGGGACGTCATAGTGTGGTATCAGAGGTATTGGTTTCAACATTGGGACTATATGTGCTAAGTGAATAGTTCTCAGAGCTATTGGTTACAACATTGGGCCTAGATGGGCCAATTGAATAGTTCTCAGAGCTATTGGTTTCAACATTAAGCCTAGATGGGCCAAGTAAATAGTTTTCATAGCTATTGGTTTCAACATTGAGCCTAGATGGGACAAGTGAATAGTTTTCAGATCTATTGGTTACAACATTGAGCCTAAATGGGATAAGTTGGATAGTTTGTAGAGAGAAACATTACAATGAAGAGTCGGTAAGGAGTTTTTAAATTCTGAGATTGTCACGTAGCTAACAGTGGTGTTTATTAACACATTTTACAGAGTCATAGTGCAGCTTGGAAAAGTTGTTTTTGGCTTGTCCATGAGAATCAACATCTTTAATGATGCACAAGATCCCTATGACTTGAGGCATAAGCTATGGGGGGAAAAATTCGAGTTGGAAACGCTGAAAAAAAATCTAATGGAAGAAGATATCAAGAGACTCCCCTAGATATTCCAGCCACCATGAGAATCCTAAGGGTGGGATTGCAAAGTTGAAGATAATACAATGAAAGAATGATTAAAGCTCAGAAAGAGCAGAATTAGCTGAATGCATCCATGTTGTAGAGTTTGGAAAACATCTAAAGGAAGATGAACTCTGGGCATTGGGCAGTAAATCTAAAAGGAAGTAGGAGCAGTGCTAGAAGAAGAAAAAGGTCTTATATTGGATCGTCTAACTCTGAAGGACCCATTGTGATTTCAATATATTCTTCTCACAGGAATAAGAGGAAGAGGCATTATTGGAACAATTCATGTGATGAATTTAAGAAGGCAAGGCCTCCTACCTATAAAGGTGAGGAAAAATCTGGTCAAGAACCTGAAGCTTGGCTTCTCAAGATGAAAAAGTATTTCCAAGTCCAAGACTACTTGGGAAATATGAAGAAAAGGATAGCCACCTTCAACTTGAATGGAATAGCATCCATATGGTGGGATCACCTCAGGAAAGTGAAAAATATTAATGACAAAAAGATCGTGTGGAAGGAGTTCAAGAAGTATTTCAAGCAGAAGTAACTCTCTGATAGGTACTGTGATGAAAATATTAAAGAGTTCCATGAGTTGAGATTGTGGCAGTTGACCATGGAAGAATATGTGAACAAATTCTTGGATTTTTTGAGGTATGTTAGATACATCAGGGATGATAAAATGAAAACCCAACATTTCCTAAGTGGATTACCTCAGCCATACAAAGATCGAATTGATTTTGATGAACCTCGAAATCTAGAAGGGGCTATAAGGAAGGCCAAGTATTGCTATGATCAGAACAAAAGCAAACCTGATTCCCACAAGGCATGGAAGGACAAGAAGAGTGAGAAGTTTGAACAAAGGAAGAAAGGTTTCAAACCCTCCCACTTCTAAAAATAGCAAAGGAAGCCATCACAAGCTGTGAGTAAGTCATCCAGAGTGATGGGAGACATGTCAAGAGATCCAAAGGATCCAAGAGAACCACTCCAATGTTGGGGATGTGGAGGAAACCATATGCACAGGAAATATCTACATGATAATGGGTATGTAAGGCAAGCTCACGACATCCAAGGAGCTAAAATGGTGGGTCAAGTACCAAGGAACATTGCTAGAATTTATGTATCCCTAGAGGACCTCCAGGAAAATCACTAACCAGTTGTGGTTGAAGTTGAAGGTAATATTGTTGAGCAATTTGTTTTTGTTTTGACTGGCCCTAGATCTACTCACAGCTATATTACTCCTATAATTGTTGAGATTTGTGCCTTTGAGAAACTAAAGCATAAAAAATCATGGTTAGTTCAACTAGCCACTAGAACCAAGAGAAAAGTTAGTGAAGTGGTAGAGAAATTCCCATTGGTCATGAATGGGCTATTCACTTATGCAAACTTGAATATTCTGCCACTTGGTTGCTATGATATTCTCATTGGAATGGACTGGTTAGAAGCACATAGAGTTAAGCTTGACTGTTACAACAAGACATTTGAATGAATGGGTGAAGAAGGAAACCCAAGGGTTGTAAGAGGCATTCCAAAGGTGATTTATGTTAGGAATATTTCAACAATGCAGTTGAAGAAGTTCTGTAGAAAAGGTTGCAGATTGTATGCATCCCATGTTTTGGAGGCAACATAGAATGAAACTCCTACTTTGGAGGACATTCATGTATAGCAAGAATTCGGGGATGTTTTTCTTGATGAGATTCCAGGTCTTCCTCCAAAGAGAGATAATGATTTTACAATTGACATTGTTCCTCGAGTAGCACCAGTGTCCAAGACACCCTACAGGATGAGCACACCAGAATTTCTAGAGATGAAAATGCAACTACAAGAGTTGTTGGAAAAGAAGTATATTAGGCCAAGTGTGTCTTTGTGTGGAGCACCAATTCTGTTTGTGAAAAAGAAATATGGGACACTCTGGTTATGTATTGATTACAGATAGTTGAACAAGGTTACTGTGAAGAATAAATACCTATTACCTCGAATTGATGACCTTTTTATCAAATGAAAGGAGAAAAGGTATTTTCAAAGATTGACTTGAGGTCTAGTTACCATCAATTAAGAATCAAAGATGGAGATATTCATAAGACAACATTTAGAACAAGGCATGGAAACTATGAGTTTGTAGTGGTGCTGTTTGGTCTCAAAAATGCACCAGCTACATTCATGTGCCTCATGAATAGTGTTTTTAGCAAGTATCTGTACAAGTTTGTTCTTGTTTTCCTTGATGACATTCTTATTTATTCTAAGAATGAAGAAGAACACGAAGAACATTTGAGACTGACATTGAAATTTCTAAGGGAGATAAGTTGTATGAAAATTTGAGCAAATGTGACTTCTATAAGGATAGAATTCATTATTTGGGTCACATTATCTTGGAGGAGGGCATATCTATGGACCTTGAAAAGATTCAGGCCATCATGAATTGGCCAACCCCATGAAATGTGATAGATGTGAGATATTTTATGGGACTTGCGGGATACTACAGTAGGTTCATTGAAGGATTCTCCAAGGTTGCACATTCAATCACTTCTTTGCAAAAGAAGGGGATAAAGTTTGAATGGACACCAAGATTTGAAGAAATCTTCCAACAGTTGAAGAATATTCTTACAAGTGCACCAATTCTGAAAATTGTAGACCCAGAAAAAGACCTTGTGGTGTGTATTAATGCATGCAATCAAGGACTTGGAGGAGTTCTTATGCAAGACAACCATGTGGTATGCTATGAGTCCAGAAATTTGAAGGAACATGAGAAGAAATATGCTACTCATGATTTAGAACTTGCAGCCATAGTACATTCTCTCAAGATGTGGAGACATTACTTAATGGGAAGAAACCTTGAGCTAAGGATAGACCACTATGGTTTGAAATACTTGTTTGATCAACCAACTTTAAATGGTAGTCAAGCTAGATGGTTGGAGTTTTTGTGTGAGTTAGATTTTGAAATCAAACACATAAAAGGAAAAGAAAATAAGGTGGCTGATGCACTCATCAAGAAGGTCTGTGAAATGCATGTGGCATCTCTTAGTACTTTCCAACCAGATTTGAGACGACAAATTATTAATCATACTGTTGAGGATGAAATGTATGTCCAGATAAAGGACAAGTTGCAGCATCAAAGCCTTGAAAATAAGTATGAGGGATATAAATTGGAAGAAGATGAACTTCTTACCTATAAGAATATAATTTATATTCCAAATGTGGAAAACATGAGGAGAACTTCTATGGATGAGATCCATCAACCACCATATTCTGGTCACCTAGGATCTCAAAAAACAATTGCTAGAGCCAGAAAGCAGTATTTTTGGCTAGGAATGAAAAATGGCATTGTTGATTATATTGCTAAGTGCATGAAATGTCAGCAAGTGAAGGTTGAGCATCAGCACCTACCAAAATTATTGCATCCTTTTCCAGTCCCATAATGGAAATGGGAAGTTATTTGCATGGATTTTATTACAGGATTGCCAATGACTACGAGACAAAATGATTTCATCATGGTTTTGGTGGAAAATTTGGCAAAGGCATCACATTTTATACCGGCCAAGTCCACGTATAAGGATGATTCCATTGCAAAAATATTCATGAAGGATATTTTCAAATTGCATGGATTGCCTAAGGAAATAATTTCTGATAGAGATACCAAGTTCACTTCCAATTTTTGAAAGGGTTTGTTTGCAGATTAGGGTACAAAGTTGAACTTTAGCACTTCCTACCATCCTCAAACTGATGGATAAACAAATAGAGTGAATCATATGTTTGAATACATTTTTCGCATGTATGTGATGGAGAAACCATCCAAGTGGGAGGATTATTTACACTTTGTATAATTTACATAAAATAATGGACAACAAGCATCATTGGGAATGAGTCCATATGAAGCTCTATATGGAAGAAGGTGTCGGACAATAGTAGAATGGGATAATCCACTGAATAGGATTGTGCTTGGTCTGGAATTGCTCAAGAAAATGAAGCAAGAGGTTGCAAAGATTAGGCAGAACCTGAAAGCATCCCAAGAATGACAAAAAATCTATGCAAAAAAACATAGAGTGCATAGAGAGTTCATTGTTGGGGATCATGTTTATAGTCAAGCCAATGAATACTTCCTTAAAGCTTTGGAGTTGTGCCAAGTTGTCACCTAGATATTGTGGTCCTTTTGAAGTGCTTGAAAGAATAGGGCCAGTTGCATATAGACTTGCATTTCCTGCTAGCACTAGACATCATAATGTTTTTCATGTTCTTTGCTTAAGAAATATGTACATGATCCTAACCATGTGATTAAATGGGATGTCATCCAGGTTGAAAATGAGAGAGAGCTCCAAACCGATCCATTGTGCATCCTTTACAAGAAGGTCACAATGCTTTAGAACTGAGACGTTGGAAAGGTAAAGGTGCAGTGGAGGTACTACGGTCTTGATGAGGCTATGTGGGAGCTGGAGGATGCCATGAGATTGACACATCCATTTTTGTTCAATTTTGCAGAGCACCGAGGCCAATGCTAATGTAAGGGGGAGGGGAATTTAATACCCCAGTTTTTACCCCATGGTATTAAAATTGTACATGATGTATATATTGTATTTAAATCATGACGAGGAGCTCAAGGCCAAGGCCTTGCCATTGATTTGGTGTTTTATGTATCGTCGATCAAGGTTGATGTAGATGGTTCTCATGCTGGTTAGGAATGGTATATATTTTGAGATATCATGTAAATATGCAATTTAATAAAATATCACACCTAGCTATGCATTGCAATGAAAGAGATGGGGGCATGCTTTTTACAAGGATAAGCTATTAACTACCCTTTTCATCCTCTATACTCAATCATGGAATTCTTCCAGAAGAGCAGTTGAGGAAGTTAATTCCTTGAGTAGAGCAAGGCATGGCAGTTGGTTTTGTGACTGAGACAGCCTATAGTCTGAGAAAACCTATGGCCTTATGGAAGCCACATTCTTTCTTCTGAAGCAAGTAATCACATGAATGTGTGCCCATCCTATCATTTCCTGAGTCATCCAGAATGTTTTGGTCATTCCCCATTCCATTCCATTGAAGGAGTCGACTATCCCGAGTCATGGAACGAGTTGTTTAGTATTGTTACCATCATTCACGTAGAGAATCAGGGGATTCGATTATTCGGATACGCATAGAGTTCTTCCTCCTCATGTAGCAAGAGCTAGCAGAGTATTGTTGCAAGTTTCTGCAGTATTTTTCTGTGTCACTGAGTATTGTGGAACCCTAGTCTCTTGTGTACAAGTGAAACCTTTTTTCTCCTGTGTTACAGAGTGAGTGATATGGAACCTTGGTTGTATGTGTTACAGAGTGGAGCCTTGTGTTGTGTTTTACCTTGTGATTTTTTGTTATGTGTGCCCTGGTTTGGGTCTGAACTGTATGAAATACTTAGGAGTGGAAGAGATGCTAAATTGGCTTGATAAACCTAGTGAAGGGAGGAACCTCACAAAAAAATAAGAGTGGATGGTGAATCTTCTATACACACCCTGAAGAGCACTGGAAGGGAAGGTATAGCACAAGGGACTATGTAGCAGAGAAGGGGATACTTTCTTCTATTTGGTGTGTAGGTATTGTGGATCCCATGCAAGATAGATCTTGTGGAGGTGTCCCTAGCTCTATGATTGAGCCACTAGCTTAGAAATTATACCTTTCCACTGCCTTAGATCCTGATAAACCCAAATGTAGATTGTCTTGGTTAACAGCTTGATAAACCCAATGTTATATTGGCTTGGCTGGGCAGCCTGATAAACCCAACCATATATTGTCTTGGTTGAGCATCCTGATAAACCCAATGTTTTGCTTTTTTGGATGTGTCTTGATGTGCATTTGGCCATGTGTGATCCTTGGCTAGACAACCTGATAAAACTAACTATTATTTGGCTTGGCTGATTAGCCTTATAAACGCAACAGTGTGATGGCTTGGCTGAGTATCCTAATAAACCCATTTGTTAGTTGGCTTGGCTAGTCCTCAATTTGAATGTTGGATTGATTTCCTGCAGTCTGATAAACCCAACTATTATCTCACTTGGCTAAGTAGTCTAATAAAACCAACAGTGTGATGGCTTGGCTGAGTAGCCTCATAAACCCATCTGTTAGTTGGCTTGGATGAGTAGCCTGATAAACCTAAATGTTAGCTGGCTTGGTTGAGTAACCTGATAAACTAAGCAATGTATTGGCTTATTTTCCTGCAGCTTGATAAACCCAATTGTGTATTGGCTTGTATGGATAGTCTGATAAACCCAATTGTAGGTTGGTTTGACTATGTTTGTTATGTTATGGCTATGTGTGAGCATGTTTTTCCCTAGTTCCTTGTAGAAATCATGCCCATCTCGGGGCCGACAGTTGTGTTGAGTGATTGATGAACACAAATGGTCAATGGTTTGGTGGAATGTTGCAGTGACATAGCTAGTTGCAAGAGAACTTCCTCTTCAAGATAAGTATTCTCTGTTGTATTATTTATGCAATGTATTTGCTTATGAATGTACTGAATATGTTGAATGCTTATGAAATATTTAAGTAGAGTTTACTGTTGTTAAATATCCCTGTATTTTGCATCTGTATATGCCTTGTATTTTCCACTGCATTTTTCTTATGATCATGGAGGTTGGATACCTGAACAAAGAGTCAAAATGCGGCTATCTAAATGTAAGATGTGTTTTTCTTCCCTTTGGAGTCCTCTTGTAGAAGGAAAAAGTAGGAATTCGAAAGGAGGGAAAAATGGGAAAAAGATAAGGAAAAATTTGGATTTCCTCACCTCAAGCCCATTGCAGAAGGAAGAATTCGGAAGGCGGAAATCGAAAAAATAGAAAAAGGTTAAGGAAAAAAGTTGGTTTTCCACACCTGGTATCGATTTTCGTGAAGTGGAAAGTAGGAATTTGGAAAGAGGGAAACCAAAAGATAAAGTAGTCATTATATGGATTTCTACGTCCCGAAGTCGGCCTGCAGAAAGAGGAAAGTCAGAAGTTGGAATGCGGAAAGTGAGCGAGTAAGGGTATTGTATCTCGATATTTTCGAAGTCTGAAGTTGGAAGTTGGAATTCGGAAAGAGGAAAGTGAATGAGTAAGGTATTGTATCTCAGGATTTCAAAAATCTGAAGCCCGAAGTCATAAAGTCAAAATTTAGAAAGAAGAAAAGGGATAAGTGAGCATACCGCATTTTAGGAGTTTTGCTACTCGAAGTCGGAAATCTGAATTGGGAAATTGAAAGTTGAAAATTGAAAGTCAGGAATTCTGAAGTCAAAAAGTGGAAAATTGGCAAGTGAGCATACTACATTTCAGGATTTCTGCTACCTGAATTCGGAAATCAGAAGTTGGGAATTCGAAAGTCAGAAACCAGAAAAGTGACAAGTGAGCATATCACATTTCAGGATTTGCGCTACCCGAAGTCAGAAATCGAAAGCTGGAAGCCGGAAGCTAGAAGTCGGAAAAGTTAGTTTAAGTGCATAAATGACTTTTTTGGTTGCAGAGTGGATTTTTCCATTGAGGAATGACTGTTACAGTGGTGTTTATGGTTATGCATTAGTGTTAAAGGATGAACATCACTCATGACTATGTTAAAGAGAAATAAATAATAATTTTAAATTATTATGCATATTAGTCAGGTGTATGGGCATGTCGGTACATGGACATCGTGGTATCAGAGCGAGCAGTAAAGTCGTGTTCCTCCCTTATATGTTGATGCAGAGGGGAGGGGACACTACATATGCTAGTGTCAATTTTCTTAACAGTATTGGATACAGGTTTAGTACTGGGGTGATGGAATCAAGTTCAGTCAAAATTTTCTTTCATTTTTCATCAAAAAGCAACATTGTTTAGTGATTCCAAGAATCTAATTCTTTTTTATGTTGGCATGTTTCATTACATTTGTAGAACTGGTATTTTTTCTCTTTGGAAAGTGAGTTCTAAGTGAACTTTTATGGCTTCATTAATACCATCTCATACTTTAAAAAGTTGTAGTTACATGAGCTATGTACCCTAGTCAAAGAAAAATGGTTGTTTTGGCTCATCAAGGATGCCAAAGATGTACTCTCTCATCATTTAAAAAGTTGTAGCAACATGAGCTTTGTACCCTTGTCAAGGAAAAAGGTTGTTTTGTGTCATCAAGGATTTTGAATATGTATTATTTCCTACATATTCAAACCTCAGTGTAGACTTGACTACAATAAGGAAGATACATTAATTATTGCATATTATATCTGCGTGTACATAGTATCCTATGTTTATACACATAATTTTTTGTATTTCAAAAAAATAATAATGGTTTTTAATTTAAATAATAGAGCTTGGTTCTTAAATAATAGAAAAACACAAATCTCTTGAAATTAAAACATTCATACAAAAACTACAATTAAAAAATATTGGTATCCAATGACTAAACTGTCACCATCTATGCAAGGAAGAGTCAGTCATTCAATTAGTGCTTCCATGAATTGTGTCTATTATAACTTTATTTTTATGCTTGATGGACAATGTTCAGAATGTATACTTCAAAACAAATATTGTATGCTCCATTATGGTTTTTTTTACAGTATCTTGTTCATGAGGGCTTCCTCCCAACATATGACATTTGAAAGTCACAACTATTGATGTTAGATTTTCATAAGATCTGATTAGATTATCTAGGATTTTATTTGAAAGAATAACAAGTACAATAAAATGCATAAGATATAAAAGATGCACAAGACACACATATTTTCATCGGGGAAACGATAAAGGAGAAAATACCACAAACTTCTTCAGAATAATAAGATGATCAAAAGCAGTAATAAGCAATGTTCAGCAGTTATCTTTCTCTCCTCTTATGACTATCTCTCTCTCTCAAAACTCCTTAGAGAGTGTGTGAGGTGTGTATAAATGAGGGAGAGTACCTCCTTATTTATACCCTTTCAAGTCACTAACCAAATATAAGACTCGAGCTTACATGCCATCTCACATGGGGCCCACTTCTCCTAGAGAGACCACAATCACATATTACATGATGTTAAACTGGGGACTATTGCCCTGAATTACAACAAAGGTTGTACCTCAATACCTAGACACAATTTAGACATCCCGTAAAGGGGTAACACAGATCCCCAATGGGGGTACAACAACATACAATGATAATATACATTAGAATATCTTCTGAAGTTACAAATACATCAATAGTCCCTCTTAACTAGGAAGGTATTCTCTCTCTACACAGTCATCAACACATCTGGCCAGGTCTTCATCGCATCGTCATCATCATGGAGTCACCGAGCCTTCATCATAGATGAGTCCATCATATTCTTATAATTTGATCATCGTCCCATACTATTTGTGATCAGAATTTTCTACAGTGCCAACAATTTTTCATGCTGGATGTAGGCCTAGCCCTCTGCCAGGTCTTCATCGTCTCTACGAGAAATCCATCAAGTAGGTACATCTCAATAATTATTATATGCATATTGCAAAACCTGCAGGACCTCTGAGCACCGATTATATGCCACTGCAAAACCTGTAGGACCTATGAGGACCGATTATATGCCACTGCAAAACTTGAAGGAGCATCCCAGGACTGATGATGTGAATTGCAACACCTGTGTACCCTACCATTACCTCATCATATTCATATAATCTTCATCATCACACAGAGAACAACCCAGATACAAATAACACAACATTTATATCACGACCATGGGAGGCCCAGCCTACCACCATGTTGGAAATACTCTGCACTTACATCCAACCATGGGAGTGTGGAAATTGAACCCAGGTGTTAGAACAATTACACTCACCAAAATTGCCAATTACACATGCAAATTACACACAAAGGAGACTGAATATGGAGCAGAACACTAATCTGTATTGAATAAGTGTACAATAGCCAACCCTGTGAAGTCATAGGCTGCCACAATAAATAATTACATGAGAGATTCGAATGCATTGGGATGCCATTCAAATTTTGTCAAAATCAGGCTTACAAAATCTAAGCAAATCCCCCATAGGTGCATAAAGCAGTTTCCAAATCTGTCTAGGAGCTCACGAATTGGAAAAATCAATTAGGAAAGCTAATAGATGATGGAAGGACAACTCATACATGCTTTTCTTAGGAGAAAAGAGTGGAGGATGACGAGGACAAAAAAACAAGTTAACTTCACCTAGTCAAACTTTCCCAGTTGCCTTAAAACTCAGCAAAAGCAGGTAATAAAGCAGAAAAATCATACATGCGCTAGGAAGGCCAGGAATAAAGTAGAATTGATTCCAAGTGGTTTCCCAAGTGCTCCATGACTCAATTTTAGCAAGTTTGACCACTTTGGACATGTAGAGGACAACTTGCATAAGGTGGAATATGGAAACTAGGCAAATAAGACAAAACTGGATTAACTAATGTCTAAGGTAGCTAACTATGGGTTGATTATTCTAACACCCCCCTTTAATCCTGACTTATGAGTAAAATATCAGAAAATTATAGGGCCTAGCAACAAGGCTTAGTCACGCTTTACATACTGCATGTCCATTTAACCAAGGAAAGAGGCAAAATCCCAGTGGGAAAAATCCTCCCTTAAACATGGACAGTAAAACAAAATTTGAAAATCTTGTCATCACTCATGCTTCACAGCATGATCAGCAATCCCCGGCAGCGATTTGAGATTGTTGAATGTCTTCTCACAAAAAAATTTGATGAAGATATCTGCTACTTGTTCTAAAGATGAACAGAAGAGTAGGTGAATGGTGCCATCATGCACAAGCTGTCTGAAGTAGTGCGTATGGATCTCAATGTCTTTGGTTCTCTATGTCTGAATTGGATCATTGCAGATTTGAATGGTACTGTAATTATCACAATATATAGTAGTTGAGTATTCTGATTCAAAGCCACACTCACCAAGTAACCCCTACAACCATAAACATTGAGTTGTTGCATTTACAACTCCTCTGTACTCTGCTTCTGTAGATGAGAGTGCAATGGCACTATATTTCTTGCTTAACCAACTAATTGGTCCTTCAGCAAGCATGAACACATATCCTGATGTTGACTTTCGATTTGTGTTGTCACCTACCCAATCACTGTTAGTAAACCTAATCAAATCAAGATCAGATTTAGCTTTGTAGAAGATCCCATGAGTCCTTGTTCCCTAAACAAAGTTAAGGATCCTTTTGGCTGCTCTCCAATGGATCTCATGAGGCTCATCCATCTATCTTGAAGCCACACTTACTGCATAATAAATATCAGGCCGAGTATGTGTAAGGTACAGCAAACACCCAATCAGTTGCTTATACAGTGTATTATTTACCATAGGTGAAGAATCTACTTCTTCAAGCTTAAGTCCTGAAAGGAAGGGAGTCTTGCTTGGCTTGCAATCCTTCATGTTGAACTTGTTCAGAAAATCCAAGCCATACTTGAACTGATGTACTTTTATTCCATGTTTGGTTTGAGCAATCTCAAGCCCCAAGAATTGGCTCAATAACCCCAAATCAGTCATAGAGAATGAATGGTTCATTGCATCCTTCAAGGAGGCAATTTCATCCTTTGAGCTTCCTGTAATGAGAAGGTCATCTACATACAAAACAATAATCATCAAAGAACCATGAATTAGCTTCAAATAAACATTAGGATCTGACTTGCATCGAACAAAATTCAATGATATCAGAAAGCCATCAATCTTGGCATACCAAGCCCATACAATGATTTCTTTAGCCTGCACACAAGAGATGGATTAGTAGCAAAGCCTTGAGGCTGCTGCATGTAAATATATTTAGTAATATCTCCATTCAGGAAAGTACACTTCACATCCATGTCATGTACCTCCCACTACTTCTAAGCTACAATGGCTAAAGCTAGCATGATGGAGTCCATCTTTGCCACTGGTGCAAAGGTCTCATTGTAGTCTATGCCATGTACCTATGAGTATCCCTTGGCTACCAATATTGCCTTATATTTCAAAGGTGAACCATCAGCAGAAAAATTGGCTTTGTAAACCCACCTACACTGAACTAGCTTCCTCCCTTGGGGAAGATCAACCAGCTCCCAAGTGTTGTTCTTCTGGAGTGAGCTAAACTCTTCTTCCATGGCTGTTTGCCATATTGGATCATGTGCTGCATATTCATATGCCTGTGGGCCTGATTCAACCATCAGATAGTATTTCTCTACAAACAAAGGGTCTTTCATACACAGAGCACTCTCAAACTGAGATCTAGTGCTCCTAGGATCATTAGGATTTCTAGCTAGTTCTCCAACTGCATGAATGGTCTTTGCTGCCCATTTTTGTCTTGTAGGACTGTTAGGATCTGCACTTAAATCATCATTATCAAACATATCAGAATCAGCAAACTCAACTATCTCTTCACTTACATTCAATGGTTCTAGCGGTGAAGAGGATTCTCCAACTTCCACTGCTGCTAAAGGCTCTTCTTGGAACTGAACACTCCTTTCAATGAAGGATTTGTTTGTGCTCAAATTGATCAGCTTGTACTCTTTTTAATCTTCAGAGTACCCAACAAATACACACTCTTGTCTTTGTGGCTGCAAAGCCTTCCTCTTTTCTGTTGGAATTCTAGCCCAAGCCCTTGAGCCAAAAATCCTGAAATGGGCCACATCTGGCTTGTACCCACTCCATGCTTCGAAAGGAGTCATACCATCAAGCTGTTTATGAGGCACCCTATTCTGGATATATGCTGCATAGTTTATAGCTTCGGCCCAAAACTTTGGTGGCAAAGTCTTAGCCTCCATGATGCAGGTTGCCATCTCTTTCAGTGATCTGTTCTTCCTCTCAGCAACACCATTTTGCTGTGGTGTGTAAGGGATAGAATGTTGCATCTGACTACCTACATCTGCACAATATTGAATGAAATCAGACTTGACATACTCACCACCATTGTCAGATCTGAGGACCTTGAGTTTCCTCCCAGACTGGTTTTCAACCAAAGCCTTAAAGACTTTGAAGAGGCCAAAAACTTCGGACTTGTGTTTCAGGAAGTAAACCCAGCAGTACCTGGAAAAGTCATCTATGATTGTCAATGCATATTTGGCCTAAATCATTGACATATGAGGAAATGAGCTAGAAGCATCACTGTGGATCAACTCAAGAGGTGCAGAGGTCCTCTCATGACTAGCTTTCTCAAATTTATGCTCTGGGTGTTTTCCTAAGATGCAACCTTGACAGACTCCTTTGGAAAACTTAATCTTTGGTAACCCTATGACCATTTATTTTTCACTAAGATCAGAAAGATACTTATAGTTAAGGTGTCCAAATACTTCATGCCAAAGTTTTCTTGCCTCATTATCATGAATCAGAAGAGCAGAGGGGTTTGAGTAGGGTAGGAAGTGTGAGAACATGTATACCTTCGAAGTGTGATTTGCAATTCCTTTTGCAATGACTTTACCACTTGAGATCTCTGTGATCTTAACTTCATCAATGGAGAATATTACCTTCTTTGGAGACCCTGTGTGGGTCATCTGACACACTAATAAGAGGTTAGAGGAAATACCTAGAACATACAATACATTGCTGAACTTACCATGGTCAAGATCATTCCTCCCTTTGCCCAAACTTTCAGTGAGAGAGTCATCTCCCAGTACTATTGGTGGACCTTTCAACATGTCAAGTGAGGTGAATTCCTCCTTGGTTGAAACCATATGTCTTGAAGCTCTAGAATCAATGATGAAACTAGGTGAGCTTGATGTGCCAACAACCATTGCATGAAATCTCTCTCTATCTTCTGAATTTGATCCTCCTTCCCTCTTCTTTGAGCTATCAGGAAGGGAGATACCAGTATTCTCCAGGAATTGGGTCAGCATGTCAATTTTCTTCTTCATGTAGGATCTTTCAAGATGATTTCCCTTATTGTAGTATGTGCACTTGCTCATTTCTCCTTTGTTCTTCTTCTTCTAGAAGTTCTTCTTGGAACCTTGGGGCTCCTCTGGTGACTTGTTCTTGTCTCTCTTTTACTCAGGTGGCTTCTTAGATTTCTTCTTGCCTTTTGAATCCACCCTCAAATCTCCAGCAACCAGATCTTGGTATTTAAAAGTTTTGGTGGTGCCCATCATCACCAATTTATCTTGTTCTTGTGTGAGAGATTCCATGAAATCTGTAAGGCTAGGCATTTTCCAAGCTCGAGCTATCAACTTTGTGGCATGGAAGGTCGAGAAAAACACTGAATAGTCAGGGCCAAGCTTTGAGAGTATGGCCAAAACTAGTTTCTCCTCCTTCTTTTCGATTCCACGTTGTTTTAGCCGCAAAACAAGGGCTTTGATCTTGGAAAAGTAGAGCTGTAGGGATTTGAAGCTGTTGGGACTCAAGGAGATCAATTCATTTTCAATTTGATGTCCCCTCATCTCATATGTCTTACCAAAAATCTCAACAAGCTTCTCCCATACTTCATTTGGTGATGTTAATCCATCAATATGGAAAAGGAGGTCTCTGGATATGCTCAAACACAGGAGACCATAGGCCTCATCCCTCCTGTTGTGCCATTTAATTTTCTCTACAGCTGCATTGGGCTCTGATTTTGTTGCCATAGTCACTTTGTAGAGGAATTTCACTCTCAACAGTATCTCCATATTTGATTTCCATTCAAAGAATTTAAATGGAGTCAAGATGATCTTCTGAGATTGATCCATAGCTCAAAAATTGTCCCTTCAGTCAAGAGAATGCTCCCAGTCAATGATGTCGAACCTGCAATAACAAATTGGAAGGAGAGAAATCTATCTACAAAGGCTTTGATACCATGTGGAAATTGAACCCAGGTGTTAGAACAATTACACTCACAAAAATTGCCAATTACACATGCAAATTACACACAAAGGAGACTGAATATGGAGCAGAACACTAATCTATATTGAATAAGTGTACAATATCCAACCCTATGAAGTCATAGGCTTCCATGATAAATAATTACATGATATATTCGAATGCATTTGGATGCCATTCGAATTTGGTCAAAAGCAGGCTTACTAAATCTAAGCAAATCCCCCATAGGTGTATAAAGCAGTTTCCAAATCTGTCTAGGAGCTCATGAATTGGAAAAATCAATTAGGAAAGATAATAGATGATGGAATTAAAACTAACTCATACATGCTTTTATTAGGAGAAAAGAGTGGAGGATGATGAGGACAAAAAAACAAGTTAACTTCACCTAGTCAAACTTTCCCAATTTCCTTAAAACTCAATAAAAGAAGGCAATAAAGCAGAAAAAGTAGACATGCACTAGGAAGGCCAAGAATAAAACGGAATTGATTCCAAGTGGTTTCCCAAGTGCTCCATGACTCAATTTTAGCAATTTTGACCACTTTGGACATGTGGAGGACAACTTGCATAAAGTGGAATATGGAAACTAGGAAAATAAGACAAAAATGGATTAATTAATGTCTAAGGTAGCTAACTATGGGTTGATTATTCTAATAGGGAGTCCCATCTTGCCACCCTATCAGAAAGGATTTGCATTTACATCCGACCATGGGAGGCCCAGCCTGCCAAAATGTCAGAAAGGCTCTACACTTACATCTGACCATGGGAGGCCCATCTTGCCACCATGTCTAAGAGGCTCTACACTTACATCTGACCATGGGAGATCCAGCCTACCACCATGTCGAAAATGATTTGCACTTACATCTGACCATGGGAGGCCTAACCTTCCACCATGTAGGAAAGGCTCTGCACTTACATCTAACCATGGGAGGCCCAGCCTTGCACCATGTCTAAAAGGCTCAGTACTTACATCCAACCATGGGAGGACTTACCTTCCACCATGTCAGAAAGGATCTGCACTTACATCTGACCATGGGATTCCTAGCCTAACACCTTATCAAAAAGGCTCTCGGACTCATCACTTCCCCTTGGAAGGAACCTCGATCTTACGTACACACAGTTGCTTCACTGCTCCTCTCTGCATCATACAAAAATTCAAGTAAGATCAATCAAATCAAATAGTAGCTCTCAAAAGAAACATACTACCTCACAAATAGCCAAGCAAGTCACAACATATTTTTCCTCGACTGTACTTAGCACCTTCCAAACTAGTAGCCCATACTGGATCTCAAACTGAAGAAGCAACCCAAGGTGCTCTTCTTCTCAGTGGCGCTACCAATCTGAATCAACATAGCCATACATGTTAGTTTTCTTATTTGTATCATACTTGATCCCATAATCAACTGTACCCTTCAGGTACCTTACTGCATGCTTTGCAACCAGGTGAGCATGTCACTGATCTGTTAGGAACTGGCTCAAGTCGTTCACAGTAAATCATGTGTCTAGTCTTATATTCTTCAGGCACATCAATGAACAAATCATCTGATGATACATCGTGGAATCAATCATCTCTAATGAAGCATCACTTAATAGCTTCATGTTTGATTCCATAGGTGTGTCCATGGCCTTCTATTCCATCATCCCAAACCTCTTCAGGATCTCCACTGCATACTTCCCTAGTCCAAGGAATATTTCATAAATACTATGCCACACCCCCATGCCTAGAAAGTAGTGCATCATACACAATTCCTTCATCTTGAACTCGACAGAAAGTCTCCTTCTTGCAACTTTAATGAGTTCCTCTTTTCTTGTTAGGAATAAGTCATCCACATATAATAGGAACATCACTGGTATTCTTCCTTCAACCTTGAAGTAAAGGTTGGAATCTACTTTACTCTCTGTAAATATTAGAGCCATTATTAAGTTTTCCATCCTTTTGTACCATGTCGAACCTCAAGATCTTTTACAGTCACTCCCTCTGAAGGGGAGTATCATTCTCCCACTGCCTTTCATACTCTATGTATTGAAACATTTTGTACTGGAGTGACAGGTAGCTTCCTTTGCTACTAATATTCTATATATCCATCTAGGGTCACTAGATACCAAGATCCTCTATCTTGAACTTTTGAAAAGTTCTTCTCGCACCCATTTGTGAGCTTGTCATCCTCTATAGGCTTTCATCTTCAACATTGTAGAAAAGGTTAATATCTTCATCACTCTAGGTGACCTTCAAGCTCCTCATGTATGTGTTATCCCATGGGTGCCTTTTGAGCTCCTACAAGGATTTCTTTAATTTGCACACATGAGTCTTCTTGTCATGTTCCTCAACTCCCAGTGGCTGTAAAAGGCTCTTTGTAGTCTATGCCTTCTTTCTATGAGAAGCCTCATGCTATGAATCTTACATTGTATCCCATGATGTTTCCATCTACTGCATTCTAGATCTTGTAGATCCATATGGAAAACACTACAGACTTCCCTTTAGTTCTCGATACTACATCCTAGACATCATTCTTCTTGAATTGGTACTCTCCTTCCCTTTTTTCTTGTCTACTTGTTCATAGTTGGAAGGCTCGTTCTCTTTATATTCTTTTGAAACTCTTTCTTTCACTATGGTGTCTTTGACGTGGGAAGCTTTAGGTTCCTCTTCTGAACTGTCGTTACTTGTTATTTGGAATGACCTACAAGTCAAGTTCATTCGTATGATTAGAAACATATCATAATTTCAAAAACATATTAATAATGACAAATATATGTCACATAGCCATGTGACTATTTTATCCAATGCTACAACATTCATCCATATCATGTATACATACAATAACTTCTAGATGAATTCTACCCTAATGTTATTAAGAGTGTTTACTGCTCCTAATAAGTGAGAAAATAGGTTTCAATCTAGATAAGTACTAATGGAATGTTTTACAAGATCATTGACTTCTTACCCATCATGTGCAATTCATTAGTATAAATGCAAATACTCAAACATGCATAACACATCAACTGAATATATACAAATTCATAACCAAACAATATCATGAAATGACAATTGAATACTTATCTTTATTTGTTTTGTGGGTAGACTCCTTAAGCCTTCATCTTCATCATCTTCTTCATTCATAACAACATTGTTTCTTATCCAAATGCTAAGATGGATAAGTGGTTCTTCAAGAATTGAGTCCTTCAAATTCCTCATCACTTGAGGGATCTTCTTTAAATCATGAGAGATCGATCTTCAGCTTATTCCATATTCTCTTTTCTTATCATGATTAGAGCTTCTTCTTGTGTGCACTCTTCCCAGAGTATGCTGAAGGTAACTTGTCACATACCCCAAATTTGTAAAAACACATTGTATGTTTTAGGAGACATTATGTTATAATTTTATTATAAAGTTTGTAATTAATGACCAAGTAGGGTCGAGGATAATTGCATGTAATTTTTGAATATTTTATTAATTAATAAATGAAAGATGAGACAACAAAATAAGGAGGCTATTAAATGAGTGTTTTACTAGCCACTTGGTGGAATAGGTTGGGTTGATAGGAGATTGACACTTGGTAGCATCCTCAAACGACTTCTAGTTGTTGCAGGAGGCAACTTCCCTATTTTTTTGGTCATGTTCCCCAAAAATTGGAACAAGAGAAGGTGGCTCATTAGGTGAAAACTAACCCAAAAGACCTAGGCATGCTAATAAAACTTCCCATTGAATTTCGCTGAGGCTGCCCATTCTTTACTTGTAAAATTTCTGAGTGAAATTAGTGCACAAGAAATTCGATGGAGCAGACTAGCAGAACTTTTTGAGTGTGTTAGTGCCAGAAATTGTTCTCAGACTACAACAGAATAAGCCAACACAATCACAATAATCACAATAAAATAAAATAGGGTTTTCTAGGGTTTTCAAGGTTTTTTGGTTGAGCAGTTTGAAGACAAGAGGGAAAAAATTCATAAAACCAAAGTAAACACTAAATCATGAGCATTTGAATGACTGAGATGCATAACATATAAACCATAATCCAACATAAAACACAATACTAAGATTCACCCACAGTTAACAAGCATTTCAAGCATAAAAACATTAAACAGGAAATGAATATACCAATTGAGTAATTAACACAAATTAGAAATAAAACCAGTAAATAATCTGAAGGGAATATAGTGCATATATTTCATAGTTTAGTCCTCAAAAAAAACATAAGAGTCTATACTTAGCTCATAAACAAAGCCTGATAGCCTCCTCTTGTCAGCAAAAAATCGAACCATTTGTCTTCTTTCAAACTTACATTTATTATATTCTTCAAAATCAGTTGAATAACTGAACCCTATCTGTTTTTAGACTGTCTAATGAATAGCTCAATCTAAATTATCTTTATACAAAAATAAAATAACTTTCCAAACTTAACTAATAACTGACTTTCTTGACTAACTTTACAAATCTTTAGCTGCTTCAGCTAGTAAAGAAATTCCTTCCAAGGCTTGATCTTTCCTTCTCGCCTTCAATTGATCTATCTCTAAAGCTGCAATCCTCTTTGTTAGCTCCTCATTATGTTGTTCCAACTCCTATATGCTTTGCTTTAACTCTATGAATTGATTTTCTGTTTTCCTTTTCCTTTTAAGTGCTTCTCTTGAAACTATAATTAACTCCTAGTAATGACTGTTAACTTCCTCAAAATCTTCTTTAAGTCTCATGTTTGTAGTAACTAATCCATCATTAGTTTCATGCATATACTCAATTTGATACTTATATTGCTTAATGCTTCTTTGTAGGTTTTCTTTTTCAGAATCAATACATTTATCTCCTAATATTGTCTGCATCCCTTCTGGTGTCCATGGGATTTCCAGTTTCTTATAGATTTCTTCATCTTCTTTCATAAACTCTGTGGAGGTTACATGAAGCTTTGTATGTTCTTCATTTTCATCACTGTAATGAATTTCTTCTTCAACCATGTCCTTCTTCTCTAAACAATAACTCTTTACCTCACTTTGTTGTTGTTCTTGAAACATTTGATTTCGAATCTCCAGAAATATATCAGAGATCTTAGTATCAGTGATGACAAATTTTTCTTTTGATTCTATTGGATTTTTACCTTTATTGCAATCTTCACTATCATCCACTTTCTATCATCCACTTTCTCTTCAGATGATGAATCCTCTATTACTGTAACCTTTTCTTTAGCCAATTTTGGATTCAGTAGCTTTTTCATGTTTAACCTAAGTTTGTTCTTCGGCCTTGTCTTAGGTCTCCAGACTGCTGCAATCTCTCCCAACATCTTCAGGGCCTTTCCTTGATGATTTATTGAGGTAAATTCATCAACCTTCATTTTTTCCTTCTTGACACTATTTCTTCATCACAATGAATGTGAATTTCTTTCTCTGCATAAACCCTAGCTTCATTAGCAACAAGAATTCTAGACTCATCAAATAAGTATTTTTCATCATCCTCTGATAGTACTGTAATAGGGCTTTGCTTCTGCTCCTCAATATCTTCTTTTACATCTTGAATTGATTCTGCAGGTAAAACTTCTACAACAGGATCAACATCTTTCATTTCTGACTATAAAATATTGCTTTCCTTATTATTAACACATTGTCCAAATTCAATGTTTTTATTTTCCTGATTTGAAGATTCTCCTGGTTTATCATTTTCTTCACCCTTAATTGTTACCTTTTTTCTAAGCTTCTTAATCATAGTTTGACCTTTATCTAATTGTCTTCTCTGAGACTGTTCCTCCTGATCAGTCTTGAAACCTGACCAAAAAATTAAATGCTCCCAAGTCTTTTCCCTTTTATGCAATACATTACTTATGATGAGCTTAATGAGTCCATGGTGGAAAATTGATTTCTTTGTATGATCTTGGTGCTCTCTCACCCTACGTGAAATCTTCTATAATATTTTCAAAAAGAAGAAAGGTCTTTTAAAAAAGAAGAAAGGTAGGTTCATTTTTGACTCATTACTGAGATGCTGGAGGAACCTAAAGTGATATTTGAAAACAAAGGCAAATCTACCTTCACAGGTGACGTAGCTCTGCAAGACTTTAATAGGATCAATCCACTCAGGTTTAAAGTTTTGAATTGGAACACCTTTTCCCCAGTCTGCAACTACACCGGGAAGCAAGTATCTATGAGCATTGAAGGTGAAAGTAACCTGTTTGAACCAGAACTCTCCCTGATCTAGAATTCTTGTTGCTTCATCTATTAACTCCCTAGTTAATTTGAACTTCAAGGTGTCAAAAGACACTATATCCTTGTCTAAATATTGAGCAAATTTGTAAGACACCTCTGAATGATAACCTAAAATATTTTCAAAGAACATTATCCATCCTGCATCTACAAACAACTGTGCACAATATAGAAAATTCTTCACCCAGCTTAAGTCTGAGGGTTCTTCCCTATTGGTCTTTCCACTCTTTTTCATTTTGAACTATGGTTAAACAACTTATATCAATACACCACAGTTCGATTGTCTTCAAATCTTAACAAACTGACATAGAATACAGTATAGGGACATCGAAAAGGCTCTACTCTGAATTCTTATGTTTAAATGATGAGTACTTTAAATGCATTGATTAATAATTCATCATTTAACATGGATTAGGTCTAAAACTAGTATTCTGTCTTCAAATATTTCATTAGTCATTTCTTTAGAAAAACCCCAAATTAAAAAACTCTGGTAATGGCATGCAGACTACCTATTAAAATGACCAATTCGAATGCTGGAATATGGTTATCTCAATTGTCAGGTGTCAAATTGCATGCTCCACCTTTCTTTGACCGCTTAGACCACTCCAGCCAACCGCTCCTGAAAACCCTAATTTTTCCTCAGTTTCAAAATCCCGATTATCAAGCACTGATTTCTCTCCATGATCTTCAATTACTCTTTGTGCACTTCAGATAAAAACATAATTCCATACACCTTTGTCTCATTATACTATGCTATCATTATTATATCTGCTTCTACAAGTGACCGCCACGATTTCTCCCTCATGATAATATTCCACCTATTTTAGTGATTAAGCCGCAGAAGACATGTATCAAATCCATCGCGCAATGTGATTGACATCTCAGGTGTGAGAATCCTAAAGAAATTGAACCAAAAAATGATGATTTTAGCCTGCGTGACTTTCTTGTAGTGCCTCTATGCATCTGTTTTTGTCTTGCACTACAAGAAAGTCCATGTTAATGATATTCAAAATATTTAACTAATGATAAGAGTTTGAACTTGGTTTAGGAGTCTCAATTTAACTTTTATTCTATTTTTAGACCTTTTTTTAAAATCCATATATGTCTTATATAAGCCCCTCGATTATAAAACCAAAGCAAAACTTGTAAAAATAAGCTAAGAAATCAAAAATCATGAGAGTTAAAGGGTAAAATTAATGTTATCCCTATCAACAAAATTTTCTAGAAACAAAAAGTAAAGCAAGCTTCAAAATATAAATAATAGAATCAGAAACAATGGGAAACAAAAACATGACCTAATATCTAGCTCCTGCTGCGGGATGAAGTCCTCCTTGTGAGGCTTCAAGAACCTGTAGACCAGTGCCTTCTGTAATGCTACCTGCTAATCTGCAAAATTTCCATTGGGTTATGGAGTCCTTATTCTGTTTACTCACATCGATATATACAATGAAAGTCCAATATCCATTTCAAAAACTGTAAAAATGCTTCAGGAATCGTCCATTAATTGGATTAGACAAATCCTCACCCTCCAAGGTCTGTAGAACAAAAGTATTGTTCTCCAAAAACTTCAACACTCTGAAAGGACCAAACCAAAGGTTATCAAACTTGCCATGCTTTCCTTTATGATCCTTCCTAGCATCCCATCTCAAAACCATGTCTCCTACTAAAAAAGTATTATCTTTGATCTTCCTATCAAATCTTTCTTTAATATTCAACCTGTATAGCTGTGCCTTTTCTTTCACTTTTTCTCACTTTTGCTGTAACTCTATCATTGCATAAATTCTTCTCTGCATATCATTGAGTTCTTCCTGACAATCTTGAAAAAATTCAACACTGGGATACCCAACTGAATAGGAAAAATTGCATCTGTTCCATATACTAATTGGAAAGGATAAGTTCCAATTGATTGTTTAACTGTTATTATGTCTGCCCATAATGCATACTTTAGCATAGAATCCCATGATCTTTTATTATGTTTCAGCAATTTCCTGATACTCTGAATGATATTTTTATTTGATGACTCAGCTAAACCATTTCCCTGAGGATAGTAAGGAGTTGAATGTTTCAATAGGATGCCATTCTTTTCACAAAATGCCCCCATAGCCTTATATTTAAATTCTTTAGCATTATCAGTCAATATGTTCTGTGGACATCCAAATCTACTAAGAATATTTTCTTCAATAAAATCTATGATCACCTTATCTGTAGCATTCCTGGTGGGAATAGCTTCCACCCAATTAGTAAAGAAATATGTTGCAGTTAAAATCCCCTTATGATGTCCTGAGGAAGATGGATTTATATCTCCTATGAAGTCCAAACCCCACTGCTGAAAAGGGGCATTTTCTACAATTGGTTTTAAAGGTAATGACAACAACTTTTGTTTACTAGAAAATTTATGACAAGGGATACATGCTCTTACATGTTGATATACATATGAAAATAAAGAGGGCCAATAATATCCAGCTCTTAAAATTTTGTATGTTGTTGCCTTCTAATACTTATGACCTCCACAAGCACCTTCATGAGATTCAGAAATTACTCCTTCAATTTCAGGTTTATCTAAGCATCTGAGTAGAATACCCCTTGGATCTTTCCAAAACAGCTGTTGTTCTACCAAACAATACTTAGTGGTTTTCAACTTCAAAGACCTAGCAACTTTTTTGTCTAAGTGTTCTAGACATTACAAGTACAAAAGAAAGTATACAATGTCTGCATACCATGTAGATGCTGAATAGAAATCCATAATATTCTCTTTCTCCAGCTTCGCTTGATTTTCTTCCTATGTTGGCTATTCTGCCATCAGATGTAGTCCTAAAGCTTGGCAATTTGAATAAGCTAACAGTTTAGCTAGACCTTGTCCCTTTACTAGCTTTGTAGGTCTGATATCCACATCATATTCCATGATTTTACCAATCCACTTTCCTCTTTTTCCCTCACTGTCAGGATGAGTCAAAACATCTTTGATGGCAGCATTAGGCACATAAGCAATAAATTTGGAATGCAAAATATAGATTCTGAAAAATTTCAAAGCTTTAACCAAAGAATAAGCCTGTTTCTCTAAAATGTTGTATTTTAACTCCGAATCTCTAAGAGTTTTGCTGAAGAATGCAATAGGCTGTTCAAGACCGTCCTTATTCTTTTGTAATAAAACATCAGCCAATGTATCTTTAGATGCAAAAGAAAAGGTTATAAAATTCCTTTGTAAAATATGGACTTACTAATATTGGAGCTTCAATAAGAGCCATATTAATTTTTTCAAATGAATTCTTTGCTTCTGCAGTCCACTTGACTTCTTGATCCTTCTTCAGCATCGTTGTAATCTATTTGATAGTCTCAGCAAAATTTGGTATAAACCAGCGCAAAAAATTGATTTTACCAATGAAAGATTGTACATCCTTTTTGCTCCTTGGCAGACTTATTTTTAGTATTTCTTTCACCCTCTCTAGATCAATCCTTGTGCCATCAGCTGAAACTAAATGACCCAATAATTTACCTTCCTATACAGCAAAATGTGATTTCTTTGGATTAAGAGATAAACCATATTTTCAGTGTTTCATAAAAGTTTGTTTCAAGTGTTTTAGATGTTCATCATCTGATTGTGAAAAAACTATAATATCATCTAAGTAAATCACTATAAACTTGTCTCTTTCTCCTACAAAGGCTATATCCATAGCTCTTTGAAAATTTGCTCCATCATTCATTAATCCAAAAGGCATTTTATCATACATGAAAGTTCCCCAGGGAGTAGTAAAAGCTATTTTTTATTTATCATCAGGATGCATAGCAATTTGATTATATCCTGAAAAACCATCAACAATATAAATCCTTTGTTCCCCAACTACCTTCTACAATATTTGTTCTATTTTAGGCAAAGGATAATTATCCTTCAATGAAGACCTATTCAAATTTCTAAAGTCAACACACAGTCTGATTTCTCCATTATTTTTCCTAACAGGAACTAAATTAGCAACCCATGAAGAATACCTAAGAGGAACAATGATCTTTGCATCTAATAACTTCTTCACTTCTTTTTCAATAATAGGAAACAAAGCTGGATTTATCCTCCTTAATTTTTGTCAGAAAGGTTTAACATTCAGTTTTAAAGGTATTTTATGTTGTATAATCCCAGTATCATATGTCTTCAGGTCTTCATAAGACCATGCAAAAACATCAACATACTCCTTTAACAACTTAATGTACCTATTTCTTTGTTCTGTTGTGAGTGCTTTTGAAATCTTCACCATTCTAGGTTGTTCTGGAGTACCAATATTACATTCCACCACATTTTCTTCTAAAGACTGTACAACAAGTTTTAAAGGTGTATCATCTTTTGAAAATATTCTTTCTAATGGCACCAAACCTTTAGGAATGAAATTACCTTTAAGTTCAATAATCTTGTGGCCAACAATCTCATTTTCAGCAATATCTTCAGAATCTTCAACCTCGTCATCTTCTTCTTGATCAATCAGGGAATTGGAAAAATCACCTGTCAGCTCTACAAATCTTTTTATTTCAATGTCATCTTCAAAAAATTTCCACTGCTTTACATTATCAGGCACATAAGGTCTGTACCTAACCTCAATAGGATACTTTAGCTGTGTTGTTTTGGGGATTCTAAAATGTGTGGCTGCTAAGGCCAAAGAATCAGCAGTTTGGTTATGGTCCCTAGGAATATAGGTAATGTTAAAAGCCACAAAATAATTGTTTATCGTATCCCATACTTCATTATGATAAACTTTCAGCAAATCTTGTTTCACTTAATAGTTGTTCCTCGCCTGCTGAACAACCAACTCGGAGTCACCATATACAGAAATCTGTTGAATGCTTAAATATTTTGCAGCTTTCAAACCTAACAACAAATCTTCATATTCTGCAGTATTATTGGTGGTAATAAATTCTAATTTATACATTAGCTTTACTGTTTCACCACTAGGAGATATTAAAAGAACCCCTTCTCCAGCACCTTCCTTACAAGAAGATCCATCAAAGTATAATTACCAAATTTCATCTTCTTGTTCCCTAATGCATTTAACTGGCTTTTCTTTTTCAACCTATAACAAACCAGCAGCATTGTCATCATCACTAAAATGTAATATACAAGTACCCAAATCCTTGTCAACAACATACAAGGGATGATTTGTTGGGTTCTTGTCATCTGTCAAAATATAGGCAAATTGCAATTCTCTATATAACCTTCTGTTTTCTCCTCCAAACATAGGTATAGTGGCATATGTTAAATCCATTTGTAGAGTCCTGCCAACTTTCTTTGCCCAAGATCTAGAGAGGAGTAGTCCAAACTTAGGTGTAATGTCTGCTACTACCACATCCATAATCACACTCTTCATTGGTAGCTGAGCCAAACTGACAACCATATCTTTAATCACTCCTAAACATTTTACAGCTCGTGAATCAAAAGCATACAAATCATGATAGGGTTTTGTTATACTCAAACCTAGAGCCTCCATGATGGCCTTTGGCATTAGGTTGTGTGATGCTCCTGAATCCAAAAGATAGTTATGTATCATCTGTTCATGAATAGTCAGTGTGATGTAAAAAGGAGGTGATGCACTAGCTTCATTCTTAGTTTTTTCAGCTAAATCTGATCCAATAAAGATTCTAGGGCTTTCTTCTTGTAAATTCACTATATCAGAAATAGGCTGACTATTTGCTGAACCAATCATTTTAAGAACTGAATCTTTGTAAGAAGGATTTTTCATTAACTCAGTAAAAGGCATAGGAATATTAATTTTTCCTAATTCATTTTCCACATAAAAATTCTGCACACTTTTGTTTACTTCTTGAACTTCTACATTCTTCTTTTGTTTATCTTGAATTTGTTTTTTCTCTAACACAGGATCAAAATGGTGTTTAGTAGGTACAAATACCCTTTTCTTTGGATTTTGAACTACTTGCTTTGGTCCTGACCTCAAATTCAAAGTTTTCTTTGCCTTGGTCTGATATGCATCAGTAGTTACAATAGTCACTTCAAAATTTAAATCATTTTTTGTTTCAAACATATTAGCATCATAATATTCTGAGTTTAAAAACTTTTCTTCAATGACAAAACCCTCAGTTAACTGCTCTCCAAAATAATTCATATCCTGGTCTATATCTTCGAAGAACACTTCCTCTTCAATTTCTTCTTCATCAACAACATTATTTTGAAGTGGGGGTGGTACTCTTTGATCCTCAGTTTCTCTCATTTCTCGTTGTATATCATTGTTTCGTCTTTCTCTAGGTATGAAACGAGGTGCAAATTGTCTTCTGAATTGGTTTTGATTATTAGGGTTTCTCTCACCTTCTTGAACAAGTTTGTTTGAATTCTTTTCTAATTCCAACTTGTTTAATTTTGCAGTCAAGAACTTAACTAGCTTGGCCATCTCATCAATTTTACCTTCTGCAGAATGGGATGTTGAAACCCCTAGAGCTGCCTCTTTCTTACCCTTCCTATCATATATCTGTTTAGTTGTATTTCCCTTCAATCTATTAGAAGCTAATATATTTTACTCCACTTCTAATGCTGCATCCTACATGTTCAGTAAAGTAACATGTCTTCTTTCTCTTAGAAGTAGGGAAAATTCATGATCAAAAGCATTGGCGTATGTGATTTTTGCAGATGTTTCTGAAGGTTTTATCTCTGCAGGAATTCTGCCATACATTTTATTGAATCTCTTCAAAAAATCATATATGGTTTCATCCTTATTTCTCCTAAGGGCTGATCCTTGGTGTCACCCCATTGTCTCATGAAAAGGTCCTGAAGCTCTTCTATGATAGTGATAGAATTTGTAGGAAACTCCCTGAACCATTTTCTAACATCTCCATCAAGACTCTGTACAAACATCCTCATCCATACATCCTTAGCCTCAATATTATGATTATCAACATAATTGAGGAAAGCCTCCCAATGCTCCTCAGTTGTAGTTTCACCTTGTCCATTAAACCTAGGAAGGTATTTCTGGTAATCACCTCCAGGAAGTGCATTCAAAGGCTGAGGCAAAACTAAAGGTGCATACCTAGCTGCAACCATTCGGTCCATCATATCTAATGGTTGATTTTGGGCTGCCATTTTTAAGTTGACTGGTTTTGGTGATGGAAAGACTTGACTGGAACTTGGATGAAATGGATTTTTACCAACTTTTAGATGAAATAGAGGAATTTTACCAGGATATATTGTCTTTTCTTTCTTGAAGGATTGAGGATCGGTGAAAACTTGAAAATTACTGATAGGAATTATAGGTTTCAACCAAGGTGAATTTTGTTCTTCTCCCTTCAAAATAGATAAAGGTGATGAAATATCTAACTGATCAGGGTTACATAAGGCTGGTGATGAATGAGACCTTCTAATTTTCCTAGCCATTTTCAATATCTGTTCTGGGTCTGAAACACCCAGCTGTAAATGTGAACTAGGTATGTTTCTTGTTCCAACTCCCTTAGTAGCCACTGTGAAATATTGGTGAAAAGTAGTCTTTAAGATTTGTTGGTTTAAGTTCACCTCTTAAAACCAGTGAAATGATAAGTATCCAAGGGAAAATAGGTTTTCAACTTCGTTCCCCGGCAACGGTGCCAAAGAGGTTAGTGCCAGAAATTGTACCTAGACTACAAGAGAACAAGCCAACACAATCTCAATAATCACAATAAAATAAAATAGGGTTTTCTAGGGTTTTCAAGGTTTTTTGGTTGAGCAGTTTGAAGACAAGAGGGAAAACATTCATAAAACCAAAGTAAACACTAAATCATGAGCATTTGAATGACTGAGATGCGTAACATATAAACCATAATCAAACATAAAACACAATACTGAGTTTCACCCATAGTTAGCAAGCATTTCAAGCTTAAAAACATTAAACAGGAAATGAATATACCAATTGAGTAATTAACAAAAATTAGAAATAAAACAAGTCAATAATATGAAGGGCATATAATGTATATATTTCATAGTTTAGTCCTCAAAAAACACATAAGAGTCTTTACTTAGCTCATAAACAAAGCTTGATAGCCTCCCCTTATCAACAAAAAATTGAACCATTTGTCTTCTTTCAAACTTACATTTATCCTATTTTCAAAATCAATTGAATAACTAAACCCTAACTGTTTTTAGACTATCTATCAAATAGCTCAATCTAAATTATCTTTATACAAAAATAAAATAACTTTCCAAACTTAACTAATAACTAACTTTCTTGACTAACTTTACAAATCTTTAGCTGCTATAGCCAGTAAAGCAATTCCTTCAAAGGCTTGAGCTTTCCTTCTCGCCTTCAATTGATCTGTCTCTAAAATTGCAATGCTCCTCGTTAGCTCCTCATTATGCTGTTGCAGCTCCTGGATGCTTTGCTTTAACTCTGTGAACTGATTTTCTGTTTGCCTTTTCCTTTTAAGTGCTTCTCTTGAAATTGTAATCAACTCCTGGTAATGACTGTTAACTTCCTCCAAATCTTCTTTAAGTCTCCTATTTGCAGTAACTAATCCATCATTAGTTCCATGCACATACTAAATTTGATACTTATATTGCTTAATGCTTCTTTGTAGGTTTTCTTTTTCAGAATCAATACATTTATCTCCTGATATTGTCTGCATCCCTTCTGGTGTCCATGGGATTTTTAGTTTCTTATATATTTCTTCATCTTCTTTCATAAACTCTGTGGAGGTTACATGAATCTTTGGATGTTCTTCATTTTCAACATTACAATGAACTTCTTCTTCAACCATATCCTTCTTCTCTAAACAATAACTCTTTACCTCACTTTGTTGTTGTTCTTGAAACATTTGATTTTGAATCTCTAGAAATATATCAGAGATCTTAGTATTAGTCATGATAGATTTTCCTTTTGATTCTATTGGATTTTTACCTTTATTTCCATCTGCACTATCATCCACTTTCTCTTCAGATGATGAATCCTCTATTACTGTAACCTTTTCTTTAGCCAAATTTTGGATTGAGTAGCTTTTTCATGTTTAACCTAAGTTTGTTCTTCGACCTTGTCTTAGGTCTCCAGACTGCTGTAATCTCTCCCAACATCTTCAGGGCCTTTCCTTGATGATTTATTGAGGCAAATTCAACAACCTTCATTTTTTTCCTTCTTGACACTATTTCTTCATCACAATGAATGTGAATTTCTTACTCTACAGAAACCCTAGCTTCATTAGCAACAGGAATTCTAGCCTCATCAAATAAGTATTTTTCATCCTCCTCTGATAGTACTGTAATAGGGCTTTGCTTCTGCTCCTCATTATCTTCTTTTACATCTTGAATTGATTCTTCAAGTAAAACTTCTACAATAGGCTCAGCTTCTTTCATTTCTAACTGTAAAATATTGCTTTCCTTATTATTAACTCGCTGTCCAAATTCAAAGTTTCTATTTTCCTGATTTGAAGCTTCTCCTCATTTATCATTTTCTTCACCCTTAATTGTTACCTTTTTTATAAGCTTCTTAATCAGAGTTTGACCTTTATCTAATTGTCTTCTCTGAGACCGTTCCTCCTGATCGGTCTTGAAACCTAACCAAAAAATGAAATGCTCCCAAGTCTTTTCCCTTTTCTGTACTACTGTACTTATGATGAGCTTAATGAGTCCATGGTGGAAAATTGATTGATTTGTATGATCTTGGTGCTATCTCACCCTACATGACATCTTCTGTAAGCTTTTCAAAAAGAAGAAAGGTAGGTTCATTTTAGACTCATTACTGAGGTGCTGGAGGAACCTAAAGTGATATTTGAAAAAAAAAGCAAATCTACCTTCACAGGTGACATAGCTCTGCAAGACTTTAATAGGCTCAATCCACTTAGGTTTAAAGTTTTGATATGGAACACCTTTTCCCCAGTCTAGAACTACACCAGGAAGCAAGTATCTTTGGGCACTAAAGGTGAAAGGAACCTTTTTGAACCAGAACTCTCCCTCATCTAGAATCCATGTTGCTTCAGATATTAACTCCCTGCTTAATTTGAACTTCAAGGTGTCAAAAGACACTATATCCTTGTCTAAACATTGAGCAAATTTGTAAGACACCTCTGAATGATAACCTTCAATATTTTCGAAGACAATTATCCATCCTGCATCTGCAAAAAACTGTGCACAATCTGGAAAATTCTTCACCCAACTTAAGTCTGAGGGTTCTGCCCTATTGGTCTTTCCACTCTTTTTCATGTTGAACTATGGTTAAACAGCTTCTATCAATACACCATAGTCTGACTATCTTCAAATATTAACAAACTGACATAGAATACAATATAGGGACATCCAAAAGGCTCTACTCTGAATTCTTCTGTTTAAATGATGAATACTTTAAATGCATTGATTAATAATTCATCATTTAACATGGATTAGGTCTAAAACTAGTATTCTGCCTTCAAATCTGTCATTAGTTATTTCTTCATAAAAACACCAAATTAAAAAACCTTGGTAATGGCATGTGGAATACCTGTTAAAATGACCAATTCGAATGCTGGAATATGGTTATCTCAATTTTTAGGTGTCGAATTGCATGCTCCACCTTTCTCTGACCGCTTAGACCACTCTATCCCACCGCTCCTGAAAGCCCTAACTTTTGCTCAGTTTCAAAATCCCAATTATCAAGCATTGAATTCTCACCACGATCTTCACTTACTCTTCGTGCACTTTAGATAAAAACATAATTCCATACACCCTTGTCTCATTATACTCTGCTATCATTATTATATCTGTTTCTACAAGCGACCGCCATGATTTCTCCCTCATGATAATATTCCACCTATTTTAGCGATTAAGCTACAAAAGACACATATCAAATCCATCACACAATGTGATTGACATCCCAGGTGTGAGAATCCTGAAGAAATTGAACCAAAAAATGATGATTTTAGCCTGCTCGACTTTCTTGTAGTGCCTCTATGCATCTGTTTTTGTCTTGTGCTACAAGAAAGTCCATGTTAATGATTTTCAAAATATTTAGCTAATGATAAGAGTTTGAACTTGGTTTAGGAGTCTCAATTTAACTTTTATGCTATTTTTAGACTTTTTTTAAAAATCCATATATGTCTTATATAAGCCCCTCGATTATAAAACCAAAGCAAAACTTGTAAAAAAAAGCTAAGAAATAAAAAATCATGAGAGTTAAATGGTAAAATTAATATTATCCCTATCAACAAAATTTTCTAGAGACAAAAAGTAAAGAAAGCTTCAAAATATAAATAATAGTATCAGAAACAATGGGAAACAAAAACATGACCTAATAGAGTGAAAAGAGCTGAAGTTCTGAACTAGTGCAGCTGATTTAAGCCGAGTCTATACTGCTACAAGAAAAACGATTACTGCTTATTACTCAGGGGAGTTGCAGAGGTTTCTAAACTAGTTCTCTCACCGAGTGATTTCAGCCAGGTGGACCAGTAGACAATCTCGAGGGTTCGAATATTCACAGTTTAGCTATCTTCAGGAGTTGGTTGGGAGGAATAGGCTCCTTAAGTTGTTGTCTCCTCTGCTACATTTCCAGGTTCTACATGTTCTTTCTAATTTCTTTATGAAATCTTAAGAACAAAAAGGAATGAATTTAGGAATTAATATGGTTATGTGTCTGCTTCATGTGTTAGTAGGAATATTGGAGAAAATATTTTATTGTGAAGAGATAGATGAATTCTGGATTAGATGTGGATTAGAATAAATGATTAGAGTAATTTCAAATTTTACTGATGGATAAAATACTTAACTGTATTTTTCCACACCTTCAAGATGGTATTACTCTAGTACAGTAGGTTAGATGAGATTCTGATGGATAAATCAAATGAAGAATGCAGGATTATTTTTATTTACTTTTTATAGATTCTTTGTAAGAATGTTCAGGAGTTCCTTAGTAAGAATGCACTTGTTAAAGAAGCTAGACATGAACTATTTCCAAGAAAGATCTTAAATATATATATATATATATATATATATATATATACACACACACACACACACACACACACACAGTGTGTGCTCCTTTTTACACAGTAAATAAATTACTAGCTATCAGCCTAATTATTATAAGTATACACAATTATTAAACATTAAAAGAACATAAAATAAATAAGTATGAACAATCTATAAACAATAAAATGAGGTATAGTAATCACTTAGGTAATTTCATTACTATTGTAAATGAGAATCAAAATTTAAATACATTACAGTTAAATATTAACTCTGTAAATATTTAAAAATAAATAAAAAATTTACACAACCCTAATTTAGAGAAATTGTCAAATATGACCTTCTTTTCCTTCTCTTTTCCAGAGTAGGGTTAATATAGTTTTACCCACAATTACTTTAAGAAAAATTCTTTATTTTTACAATTACATTACCTATATCATAAATATCTTATACTAAATAAGAATTTCATAGAAAACAGTAATATAGTGTTTATTATAATATATTGCAATAAAATAAAGAAAGATAAATAAAGTAAACCAAATCGATTTTACACGGTAGAGTAGAATTCTACTAAGAATAAAGAGAGTTTTAATATTCAAATTAACAACTAATTTATGAAAATAACAAATTAAACGAGGTCACGGGGTCGAACCCTTATACCAAGAGGAATTTTATATCTACTAACATTTCATAATAATAAAACCGCATATTAATGTCTAAATAAAATACATTTTCTTATATCAATGTAAGCACCGTAGAATCAAAGACTGAAATTTCAAAAGACTGCAAAATGTATTAAAATAACACGGGGCCTTTTCAAAACCAAAATTCTTTTATCATTTATCAGTATTAACCACCCAATGATCGAGCCTTATGGCTAACATTAAACAAGTTGACAATTTAAAGCCCAAACTAAATTTATAAATAAAACCACTGTAGTTTCCAACTAAGTTACGACCTAATGGCCTATCCCAATAGTAGTCACAGTAATCAAGTTACGGTTGAAAAGGATTCATAATAAATTCATCGAAACATTCAAGTCACAGCCATACGACCATCCCAAAACAAATAGACTACATTGTAGCCACAACCAAGCAGTATTCAAACCAAGTGAAATAGTATCACCCATGAACCCATACAACCACCGTAGAAGGAACCTCCAAGAAAAATTAGGCTTATTGGTTATTTGGCAGCGTGGATAACTTCCCCTAAAGTAGTGTATGCCACCCAGCTCCTTGGCACACCTGTAGAAATACCTCCACTGTAATTTAGAAAAAGTTAATCTTTCTTTGAAAGAGATTCCAGTACTAAGAAGAAAAAACTTACAACGAAAATAAACAAAGAACAAACAGACATTGCCTGGAGAGTTTCAGCTTTGGCCTCACAGTGTTGTGCCAGTGTTGCATAGTAAACCCTAATTGAAGAAGTTTTCTTGCCCTTCTTACAGTGCAGAAGGAGTGCCTAGAACCTTGACGAGGTAAAACAAGAGTCACAGTAAAAGCTGAACAAAAGAATTCTCACGGTGATACGAAAACCCCAAGGTGAGCTACAAGTTTCTGAAACCAGGAACCACTGCCCAAATAGAGGTATTAACTTGGTGGTTACACAAAATAGAGTAAGCACTGAGCTACACAATAGCAGTCCAGGTTATCACCCTTAGAAAATGAAGCAATGGCATCCATGGCCATGAGACCATAAGTCGGCAACAACACTCCACATCAACAAGGATAGGGTAAATGCAGAATTTTAGTGTTTTGGGAGACATATATAGTGAAGTTCCAAACTCAAAAACCCTAACCATTAATCATCAACCACGTGGATTTCAATATGTTTTTGAGTTGTGGGTTTTGCGCTATAGTTCAAAATCCCTGGAGCATCCTGCACATAAAAAGGTTTTACTTAAAATTTGGTTACAAACTTATTCAAAAATCGATCAATATATTTATATTATAAGATGCATAGTATAATTTTAAAGAAAGATGTTATTGGTTGTAATCTTTGCATAACTAGGGTTTACAACTATTTTTTAACAACCATGTAATTTGTAGTAACTTGTGCAAAAGAAATTTAACCTTGTTAACATTATAAAAAAACACCTTGTGATAAATTTTAGAACTTGCAAAAAAAGCTTTTTAAAATCCTACGATATTACATTGGTTGAAAATGCTTATATGTATAAGGTTGCAAGTATAGAGATACGTAGCATGATTTTTTGTAAGAGTATTATCGCTTAGTTTTGTTTCATATAGGGTAAATTTTTTTACATAATATCTCCTTGGGAGATGAAGGTCATGCAAAGGCTAGTTTAGATAGATTCTTTAGGAAATGGTCTCATCATTATTTAGACAAAGTATAAATACTGCTTGTTTAATGATATAATGTTCATCTTATTGCTTATCCACTTGGTCAATACCTAAGCATTTAGTAGGACGGGTTCCATGTATGTGTGATTAACAATATTTATACCTTATAACTATACCTAGACTTAGGTTTTTCTAGTTTATATAACATTTAAATATATGTTGAGACAAATACATATGAATTACCATGGTATCAGGTAATAAGATATCATTTGACCTAGTATGCAAATTTATCTTTTTGTAGAATTGTATATAGGACCTAGTATGATAGTAGCTTAATGAAAGTAGGATAAACAAGGATAATTGAAACTAGGTAGAATATCAACTATATTTATGCTCGGATTATCCAAATACTTACACTTACAAGTAAGTAAATAAAAAGTAATTATACAGTTTCGACGATACCTCCTTTTTTATCAAAGTTGTAAACTAAGCAAATATACTAGCTTTTTTTATTTATGCTAGTTTAAATAATTTAGCCTCGATCCTTAAACTAGTTTACAAAACTTCTTACCTATAAAAAGACCTGTAAAAGAAGCATCACTTCACTACATTAGCTAAAAATCTAAGTAAGCCTCAGTAATGTATGAAATTTCCTTCTTATTACAAACAGTGAAATAAAACTTTAGTACCTAGTAAACAAATAGATGTTTTCAGCTCATGTTACTTCAGATCATCACCTAATAAATTAACCTTTAATTCTAAATTTTGGAAGCAAATAATTAAGTATGCAGATATAGTAATTAACAAAGGAATTAGTTAGTTCTAGTTGAGACCTTAATATGTTAACTATAACGATTAAATGTCCCTCTTATGTGACATTTGTAAACATTTATTGTTATAGGAAAACTTTTAAATTTTCTACGAATTTTTGGAGTATTACATGTGGTATCAGAGCACACGTTCAGACACTAGGCCTGAATGTGGCTCAACTTGCATAGTCAAACAGTAAATAAAATGCATGCATACTGATTATTATTTTTTTTCCTTTTTGCAATGTTATTTCCAGGAAATTTTTCTGAGCTAGAACTACAGGTATGGAAAGACTCGAGGAATATGCAAATGAGGAATCCCCATTTAATTAATAAAGAAATTCTAGAAGAGAACTAGTTTAGGAAGAAATAACTAACAATTCTTCAGAATTATTACAAACTGTTAAAGAATTAAGAACTGAAATGGAAATAGTTAAAAAGAAAAATGAAAGAATTCTAAGAGCTCAAGAGGAGTTGAACCAGATACTGATGGAAAATTTTCGAAGTGAAGAAAAAGATAAACAGATAGGATCTAAAAATATGTCCTACCAACACAAAAGTAAAAATTCCAAATAGCCTAAAATTGAAACTAGCTTGTCCTCTAAAATTTATGGTGATTCACATAGGAAGAATCCCCAGTACACTAGTGATAGCAGTGAGGATAATTACCATTCAAGAAAAAGAAAATTTAATCCTTATGAGGAAATTTCAGGAGAATTTAAGAAGATAAAACCACCGACTTTCAACAGTGAAACTGAGAAATGAGAGGAATTTGAATCATGGTTGTCAAGAATGAAGAAGTATTTCCAAATCTATAATTACTCTAACAAGCTAAAAGCAAGGATGGCCATTTACAACTTAACTAGAAAGGAATATATTTGATGGAAGGATTTAAAATGAGTAAAAGGTATTAGGGAAAAGAACATTAACTAGACTACCTTTAAGAAATAATTTAAGAATATTTTTTTGTTAGAACAGTACTACAAAGAGCGAGCTAAGGAATTTTATGAATTGAAGTTGGGAACTACGGACATGAAAGAATTAAACAGTAATTTTTTAAGTTTTCTACATTACATGCCTTACATTGTGGATGAGAAGCCTAAGGTACAACAATTTCTAAGATGTTTGCCTTTTCACATTAAAGACAGAATTGATATAATAATCCAAAAACCCTTGAGGAGGCTATGTGAAAAGAAAATTTTTGCTATGAGCAGAACCGCAAAAAGGAAAGCATGTCAAATTGGAAGGCTAAGAGGTCTAATAATTTTGAACAGAAGAAGAAGGGTTTCGTACCTAACCGCAATTTTAGAAATAATCACATGTGTAATTTTCCTAATAATAATTTCCAAGGAAATTAAGGTAATTCACAGTCAAACCCTAATGGCCCTAGAAATAAATAACATGCTAATAATCACAGCAATTACATTAAGAATAATGAACATAAAGAACCAATAAAGTGTTGGGAGTGTAATGGACCTCATTATGCATCAGTATGCCCTAACAAAAAGAATAATTTCAGTAACATACATACGGTGCAGGAGGAGATGACTGTTGGTGACTTAGCAAGGACAATGCCCAAGATCAATGCGGCACTGGAAAATAGGAAGGAGGATTATCAAACTTCCATGGTGGAAGTAGAAGGTAAGCTAAATCAAACACCCATTTCTATCTTAATTGACCTAGGGGGTATACTGAGTTATATTTCTCCTGATTTAGTAGAAAAATGCAAGTTATCAGTAGAAAAGTTTCCAAACTCATGGTTAGTGCAACTAGCTACTAAAGCAAAAAGAAACGTGATTAGTTTTGTAAAAGATTACACCGTAAGTATGGATTAGTTTGAAACCTATGTGAAGATTAATGTACTTCCTTTAGGCTCTTATGACATGTTAATTGGTATGGACTGGTTAGAACAACATAGAGTAGTTTTGAATTGTTTCAATAAAACATTTACTTGCATAAATAATGAAGGAGAAACAGTAACTGTAACAAGAATCCCTAGGAAAATAGTTGTCAGACAAATATTTTCTTTGCAATTAAAGAAAGCTATTCAGAAGGGTTGTAAATCCTTTTTTGTAACTGTAATTAATGAAGAATATACTAATAATGAAGATAAACCAAAACTAGAAGATATTCCAATTCTGAGGGGGTATTCGGATGTATTTTCGGAAGAAATTCTGAGACTGCCTCCAAAAAGGGAGTTAGAATTCACTATTGAGTTGGTACCTTGTGCAGTGCCCAGCTTAAATGCCCCTTACCAGAGGAATATATTGGAAATAAATGAATTAAAATCACAGTTAAAGGAACTTATTGATAAAAACTATATAAGACCCAGCGTGTCTCCTTGGTGAGCACCTGTTATTTTTTTTAAAAAGAAGGACCATACTCTACGCTTATGCATTGACTACCGTCAACTAAATAAAATGACCATTAAGAATAGATACACGTTGCCTCACATAGATGATTTATTTGATCAGATGTGTGGAGCAACTATATTTTCAAAGATTGATTTACGATTTGGTTATCATCAGGTTCGAATCAAAGATGAGGACATTTTTAAAATAGCTTTTAGGAGCAGATATGGTCACTATGAGTTTGTTGTTATGCCATATGGGCTTAATAATGCCCTAGTTGTCTTCATGTGCTTAATGAATAATGCATTGCATAAGTACCTTGATAAATTTGTAGTGGTGTTCATTGACAAAATTCTAATTTATTTTAAGTCTAAAGAAGAACACGAGGAGCACTTAAAAATTGTTTTACAAGAATTGAGAGAACATCAGCTTTATGCTAAATTTAGTAAGTGCGATTTATTTAAGGATAAAATACAGTACTTGGGCCATGTCGTAACTAAAGAAGGGATCTCAGTTGATCCAGAAAAGATAAAAGCAATTGAAGAATGGCCAGTCCCAAAGGACGTGACTGACATGCGGTCATTCATGGGGATTACAGGTTACTATCAAAGATTCATTGAAGGGTTCTCAAGAATCACAAATCCCATAACTTCTTTAGAGAAGAAAGGGAATAAATTCGAGTGGAATCAAAAGTGTGAAGAAATTTTTAAAAGGTTAAAAAATATTATTAACTACTGCACCAATCTTAAGAATTGTTGATCCTAATAAAGACTTTGTAGTATGCACTAACGCATGCAACGATGGTCTAGGTGGGGTCTTAACTCAAGAAGGACACATAATTGCATACGAGTCTAGGAAGCTTAAAATTCATGAGAAAAAATATGCAACCTATGATTTAGAGTTGGTTGTCATCATACATGCTTTGAAGATGTGGTGCCATCACTTAATCAGAAGAAAATTTATGTTAATGACAGATAGTAAAGGATTAAAATATTTGTTGAATCAACCTAACTTAAATGCAAGGCAAGCTAGGTTGATAGCTTTCTTTAGCGAGTACGATTTCAAAATCCAACATATTAATGGGAAAGAAAATAAGGTTGTTGATGCTCTAAGTAGAAATGCAAGACTAAATTTTGTAGCAGCAATCAGCATTTATAAAACAGATTTAGAAGAACAGTTAGAGGAAGGAGTAAAATTGGATGAGAATTATCATAAAAGTAGCACAAAATTTAACTGAAAGCTTAAGTACGGGGTATAGTCTAAATGAAAAAGGATTAATACTATATAAAAACAGGTTGTATATACCTAATGTACCTAAAATTAAACTACTAATTTTAAATGAAATTCATAAGACTCCTCACTCAGGACATCCTGGTTATCAGAAGACAATAACCATGTTACGAAAGGATTATTTTTGGCCAAACATGAAGAATGAACTAGCAGAATGCATTGACACATGTTTTGAATGTCAACAGGTTAAGACTGGACACCGACATCCAACCGGTTTACTACAACCATTACCCATCCCTAGCTAGAAATGGGAAATAATCAATCTTGATTTTATTATAGGTCCACCTAGAAATCGGAATCTGAATGATTCGATAATGGTAGTCATTGATAAACTTAGTAAATAAACTCATTTTATACCTGCAAAGACCACCTACAAGGATGCTAATATTGTTGATATATCCATGAAAGAAATATTTCATTTACATGGGATACTGAAAGTTATAATTTCAGACAAAGACCCTAAGTTTACGGGAAATTTATGGAAGTCTTTATTTAAAGGCCTGAATAATACTTTAAATTTCAGTACCTCTTTTCATCCCCAGACGGGTGGACAGACTAAAAGGGTGAATCAAGTGTTCGAAGATATGCTCATAATGTATGTTGAGGAACAACCAGGTAAATGGGAAGATTACTTACACCTGGTAGAGTTTGCTTACAACAATCACTACCAAGCTTCAGCAAGATACATCCCATTTGAAATCTTGAATGGCAAAAAATGCAATACCCCCATCTCATGGAGTAACCCAGTTGACAGGTTAGTACTAGGACCTGAACTACTAAAGGAGATGGAGTTAATTGTAAAATAAGTGCAAGGTAACTTAAAAGTTGTGCAAGACAGACAGAAAGTCAAGCAGATCTCAAACGAACTCAGAAAGAGTTCCAGGTGGGTAAGCATGTATTTATAAAGGTAAGGCCTAAAAAGAGTTCTTTGAAATTAGGAAGTTGTGCTAAGTTGGAACCTCGATATTGTGGACCTTTCGAAATACTGTCCAAAATGGGATAGGCCCACATATCAACTGGCTTTATCGCCAAATTTGAAGGTTCATAATGTTTTTCATATCTTTGTATTAAAAAAATATGTACATGATTCTACGCATGTTATAAATTGGAATGATGTGCAGGTGGAACCCAAAGGAGATTTTCTGGTGGAACCAGATTGTATCCTCGAAAGGAGGGAGATATTGCTTCCGAATCGCACCATTGGGCAGGTGAGGGTGCAATGAAGGCACCTTAGTCCAGAAGAATCCACCTGAGAGTTGGAGAGTCATATGCGGGAAGAATATCCAATTTTGTTCCAGGGAAACTCTGAGGATGATGAGTAAATAACATCAAGGATGATGTTATATTTAAGGGGGTGTGTATGTCACATACCCCAAATTTTCAACAACAAAAAAGATTATGTTTTAGGAGACATTATGTTATAATTTTATTATGAAGTTTGTAATTAATCACCAAGTGGGGTTAAGGATAATTGCATGTAATTGCTGAATATTTTATTAATTAATAAATGAAAGATAAGACAACAGCTTAAGGAGGTTGTTAAATGAGTGTTTTACTGGCCACTTGGTGGAATAGGCTGGGTTGAGAGAAGATTGACACTTGGAAGCATCCTCAAACTACTTATAGTTGTTGCATGAAGAAAATTCCCTACTTTTGTGGTCATGTTCCCCAAGAAAGTGGAACAAGAGCATGTGGCTCATTAAGTGAAAACTGACCCAAATGACCTAGGCATGCTAATAAAACTTCCCATTGAATTCAGCTGAGGCTGCTCATTCTTTACTTGTGAAATTTCTGAGTGAAATTAGTGCACAAGAAACTTGATGGAGGGGACTAGCAAAATTTTTTGAGTGAAAAGTGCCGAAGTTCTGAACTAGTGCAGCTGATTTAAGCTGATTTCATACTGCTACAAGTAAAAAGATTATTGCTTATTACTTAGGGGAGTTGCAGAGGTTTCTAAACTAGTTCTCTCACCTAGTGCCTTCAACCAGGTGGACCAGTAGATAGGCTCGGGGGTCCTAAGATTTGCAGTTCATCTATCTTTAGGAGTTTGTTGGGAGGAACAGGCTCCTTAAGTTGTTGTCTCCTCTGCTACATTTCTAGGTTCTACATGTTCTTTCTAATTTCTTTAAGAAATCTTAAGAACAAGAAGGAATGATTTTAGGAATTAATATGGTTATGTGTCTGCTTCATCTGTTATTAGGAATGTTGGAGAAAATCTTTTATTGTGAAAAAATAGATGAATTCTGGATTAGAATAAATGATTAGAGTAATTTCAAATTCTACTGATGGATAAAATACCTAACTGTATTTTTCCACACCTTCAAGAAAGTAGTACTCTAGTACAGTAGGTTAGATTAGATTGCGATGGATAAATCAAACGAATAATGTATGATTCTGTTTATTTACTTTTTGCAGATTCTTTGGAAGAATGTTCAGGAGTTCCTTAGTTAGAATCCACATGTTAAAGAAGCTAGACATGAACTATTTCCAAGAAAGATCTTATATATATATATATATATATATATATAGACACACACATAGTATGTGCTCCTTTTTACACAATAAATAAATTACTAGCTATAAGCCTAATTATTATAAGTATACACAGTTATTAAACATTAGAAGAACAGAAAAATAAATAAGTAGGAATAACCTATAAACAGTAAAATGAGGTATAGTAATCACTTAGGTAATTTCATTACTATTGTAAGTGAGAATCAAATTTTAAATACATTACAGTTAAATATTAACTCTGTAAATATTTTAAAATAAATAAAAATTTTACACAAACCTAATTTAGAAAAATTGTCAAATATGACCTTCTTTTCCTTCTCTTTTTAAACGTAGGGTTAATACAGTTTTACCCACAAGTACTTTAAGCAAAATTCTTTATTTTTACAATTACATTACCATTATCATAAATATATTATACTAAATAATAATTTCACAGAAAACAGTAATATATTGTTTATTATAATATATTGCAATAAAATAAGGAAAGATAAATAAATTAAACCAAATCGATTTTACACAGTAGAGTAGAATTATACTAAGAATAAACAAAGTTTTAATATTAAAATTAACAACAAATTTATGAAAATAATAAATTAGACCAGGTCACGGGGTCGAACCCTTCTACCAAGAGGAATTATATCTCTACTAACACTTCATAATAATAAAACCCTATATTAATGTCTAATTAAAATACATTTTCTTTTATCAATGTAAACACTGTAGAATAAAAGACTGAAATTTCAAAATATTGCAAAATGTATTAAAATAACACAGGGCCTTTTCAAAACCAAACTCTTTTAATCATTTATTAGTATTAACCACCCATTGATCGAGCCTCACAGCTAACATTAAACAAGTCGACAATTTAAAACCCTAACTTAATTTATAAATAAAACCACTGTAGTTTCCAACTAAGTTACGGCCTAATGTCCTCTCCCAACAGTAGTCACGGTAATCAAGTTACGGCCAAAAAGGATTCATAATAAATTCATCGAAACATTCAAGTCATGTCCATACAGCCTTCCCAAAAAAAACAAACTACATCGTAGCCACGTCCAAGCAGTATTCAAACCAAGTGAAACAGTATCACCCATTAACCCATACAACCATCGCAGAAGGAACCTCTAACAGAACCGAGGCTTACCAGTTGTTTGGTAGCATGGATAGCTTCCCCTAAAGAAGTGTATGCCACCCAACTCCTTGCCACACCTACAGAAATATGTCCACTATAATTTAGAAAAAGTTAATCTTTATTTGAAAGAGATTCCAGTACTAAGAAGTAAAAACTTACAGCAAAAACAAACAAAGAACAAAAATACATTACCTGCAGAGTTTCAGCTTTGGCCTCACAGTGTTGTGTCAGTGTTGTATAGTAAACCCCAATTGAAGAAGGTTTCTTACCCTTCTTACGGTGCAGAAGGAGTTCCTAGAACCTCAATGGGGTAAAAGAAGAGTCACAATAAAAGCTAAACAAAATAATTCTCAGTGTCATACGAAAACCCCAAGGTGAGCTACGAGTTTCTAAAACAAGGAACCACTGCCCAAATGGAGGTATTAACTTGGAGGTTACACAAAATAGAGTAAGCACCGAGCTACACAATAGCAGTCTAGGCCGTCACCCTTAGAAAACGAAGCAATGGCATCCATGGCCATGAGACCATAAGTCGGTGGCAACACTCCATAGCAACAAGGATAGGGTAAATGTAGAATTTTAGGGTTTTGGGAGACATATATAGTGAAGTTCCAGAGTTAAAAAACCTAACCATTAATCATCGACCACGTGGAGTTTATTTGTGGGTTTTGCGCTATAGTTCAGACGCCCTGGAGAGGCCTACACATAAAAAGGTTTTACTTAAACTTTGGTTACAAACTTATTAAAAAATGGATCAATATATTTATATTATAGGATACATAGTATAATTTTAAAGAAAGATTTTTTTGGTTGTAATCTTCGCATAACTAAGGTTTACAACTGTTTTTTAAGAACCATGTAATTCATAGTAACTTGTCCAAAAGAACTTTAACCTTGTTAACATTATAAACAAACACCTTGTGATAAATTTTAGAACTTGCAAAAAGACTTTTTGAAAACCTACGATATTACATTGGTTGAAAATGATTATATGTATAAGATTGCAAGTATAGAGATATGTAGCATGATTTTTGGTAAGAGTATTATAGCTTAGTTTTGTTTTATATAGGGTAATAATTTTTACATAATATCTCCTTGGGAGATGAAGGTCATGTGAAGGCTATGTTAGATAGATTCTTTAGGAAATTATCTCATCATTCCTTACACAAAGCATAAATACTACTTTTTTAACGATAGAATGTTCATCTTATTGCATATCCACCTGGTCAATACCTAAGCATTTAGTAGGACGATTTTCTGCATTAAATCATTAGTTCCATGTATGTGTGATTAAAAACATGTATACCTTATAACTATACCTAGACTTAGTTTTTTCTAGTCTATATAACATTTGAATATATGTTGAGACAAATACATATGAATTACCACGGTATCAGGTAATAATGTATCATTTGACCTAGTATGCAAATTTATCTTTCTATAGAATTGTATATAGGACCTAGTATGATAGTAACTTAATGAAAGTAGGATAAACAAAGATAGTTGAAACTAGGTAGAATATCAACTAGATTTATGCTTGGATTTTCCAAATACTTACACTTACAAGTAAGTAAATACAAAGTAATTATACAGTTTCAATGATACCTCCTTTTTATCAAAGTTGTAAACAAAGCAAATATACTAGCATTTTTATTTATGCTAGTTGAAATAATTTAGCCTCGATCCTGAAACTAGTTTACAAAACTTCTTACTTGTAAAAAGACTTGTAAAAGAAGCATCACTTCACTGCATTAGCTAAAAATCTAAGTAAGCCTAAGTCAAGTACCGAAGTTACTTCTTATTACAAACAGTAAAATAAAACTTTAGTACCTAGTAAACAAACATATGTTTTCAGCTCATGTTACTTCAGATCATCACCTGATAAATCAACCTTTAATTCTGAATTTTGGAAGCGAATAATTAAGTATGGAGATATAGTAATTAACAAAGGAATTAGTTAGTTCTAGTTAATACCTTAATATGTTAACTCTAACGGTTAAATGTCCCTCTTATGTGACATTTGTAAACATTTATTGTTATAGGAAAAATTTTAAATTTTTACTAATTTTTGGAGTATTACGTAATCACTTCCTTCTGGCACACATTCCTCGAATGAATGAATCCCATGATATTGGGAGGCCATTCAAGGTGGTTATAAAAATAGCTTATTCTTCTTCGATTGATTTGTCATAGCATCAAACACTTCCTTTCGGTCTCTTCAAGGATGACACATGAGGGATGAGATGATCTTTAATCATGAATCTGCAATTATTCTCTCATGTCTAGCCTTAGCCTCATCTCCCTTTGGATCCTAGAACTTTCTTATTGAAATAATGATCCAAGTCAATTTCTTCAAGGATCACGAAGGTCCTATACTTCTGTCCAAAGAAGTTTCTAGCTTCACCAAGATTGTCATCAAGCTGGTGTGATTAGTCATTTTGAAATGAGAACCTCAAATGTAAATAGCAAAAATTTAGATCTTACCGATTTGAGGTGTCTATAATGGTTCTAGAGTTGGTTGATCTAGGGTTTGTCAGAGAAACCCTAATTTTCAAAACTTTGAATTTCAAACTTTTGATTGGATATAAAGATGGGCCTCTTCAAGGCAAGTATCCAATGAACTCCTTTTCTGAAAACAGTGGAGAGAAGCTCCCAGAACAGGAAGCCCTAATTTTCCAATTTATTCTACAGAAATGACTGATATTTATTCTTCTATATATCTGAAGTTTTGGATCCTTAAGATCTAAAAATTCTGACTATTATATCATGATAAGTATTATTTCTAACCCCATAGGTTAGAGCATAAATGGAATCTCTAAGTGGCACTTATGCTTCGTTTCCCACGGTGACTGTTCAACATAGCTGACTTATACGGACTTCCACGTGTCTCTGTTTCAAATTCTTGGTCTGAAAAATGTACCACAAAAACTACTATCCTTGTCCTACCTGGAACATCTTGTGAAATTTCATTTGGACCTTCCTAGCCTGAGATATAAAAAATATCCCCGAGTCACCTATTTATGACTGTATTATGGAGGAGGGTGGAACCCTGATTTGGAGGAACCATATCTCCTAAAGTATAGTGAATATGAGGCTAAAATGTTTACACATTGTACAACACGTATTTCTCTTCGACTTGTAAAATTTTTGGCTTCTGTTCCTTCTCCAATATCGTGTTATAGAGAAAGTTCTAGAATGACTAAGTTAAGTTTTCTAGGGTTTTCAGGCATGAAATACTCATTTCCATTAGTTTCCATTGTAGTTGTATTTTGGCTGCACAATGAAACTTCTCTGATTCAGAAACTGCTACCACCAACAGATGGCCCTAGTGAGGCAAGATAGCCTATCCCTCCTTGCTTGATTATCTTTGGAGAGAACACCTTCAACTAGGAATCTCTAGTTCACACAACTGTATAGTGCTTTCTTTCAGAAAGGCTCTAATACCATGTTATATTTTCTTAATATATGATTAGATTATATAGGATATTTATCTGAAAGAATAACAAGTACAACAAAATGCATAAGATATAAAAGATGCACAAGACACAAATATTTTCATCGGGGAAACAATAACGGAGAAAACCCCACAAACTTCTTCAAAATGGTAAGATGATCAAAAGCAGTAATAAGAAATGTTCAACAACTATCTTTCTCTCCTCCTATGATTGTCTCTCTCTCTCTCTCAAAACGCGTTAGAGAGTGTGTGAGGTGTGTATAAATGAGGGAGAGCGCCTCCATATTTATACGCTTTCAATTCATTGACCAAATATAAGACTCAAGCCTACATGGCATCTGACATAGGGCCTACTTCTCCTAGAGAGACCACAATTACATATTACATGATGTTAAACTGGGGACTATTTCCTCGACTTACAACGGAGGTTGTACCTCAAGGTCTAGACACAATTTAGACATACCGTAAAGGGGTAACACACATCCCCAATGGAGGTACAAAAACATACAATGATAATATACATCAAAAAATCTTCCGAAATTACAAATACATCAACAATTGCTACATATTTTGTCCATGCTGAAAAAACAACAAGACAAACTCTTTAGTTTATTTGATTGAATATATGTTGTTGTCTATGACAAACTTGAAAGAAAAACACTTGCTGAAGAAAGTGAATTTTTAAGGCTAGTTAACTTTACATATTTCCTGGTTTGCCTCACAATATTAAGAATATTTCCATGCTTTTTAAAATGTTCTGATCTTGTAAGCAATAGTACTCACTCCAGAGAGCTAAGTATGCTCGTGGCCCTCTTTTGCAAGGTGTTTAGTCACTTGGAACAATTATGAGGAAACTATTTCTATCCATGTAATTAGGTTGTGCATCTGGTCCAATCTAATAATAACTAAAACTCAACTGGTAAATGTGTTATTTTATCTTATTGAATGTGTTATTTTATGTTCAGAGCACATATTTTTAGAAGGATCCTTCTTCCAAAAACAACTTGCTTACACATAGTTGGTTGCTTCCATATTTGCAGGTTCAACATAACATTGAACTTTTGTCAATCATGACGATGATAAGAAATTATTGCCATAGATGTGAAATCACGTGACTTGCCAGATCCATTTATTATCAAATACCACAAGACGGAGTTCCATATGGCTCCATGGGTTATTTGAAATTGAATTATTTTAATACTCATTGTTTTTATATGTAAGAAGGATTCTTCTTAAACATGTCGCTAAAAACTCCTATTTTGCAGCAATTGACTAATAACAGTTTGAAATATCCAATGTTCTTGGCATAATGCACTTCAACTACATTTAAAATGGTTTCAATCCATGTGCTTTGCTGATACAAAGAAAGTAACCTGAAATTGAGCGTTAATCAGCTATTAAATAATCAAAATGGCTTTTACAAGATCAAAATGTGATGTTGAGACATCTTCATTATGCTAATATATTTTGTAACTAAAAGAAAACTGTTCACCACTTTGGCTCTTTTCCTTGAGAGATGAGACACCTTAAAATAACTGGATTCAGAGAAACAGATATAGTATCTTGTTTGTGTAAAACAACAATGATTTGTGCGAATCATGATGTTTTGCAGCTGCATGCTGGTCTTTTTCAAGAACTAAGATGTATAGCTTTAGCATAAAGAGATTTGTTACTGAACATATAAGTAGTACCTCAACTGGTTTCACCATTAATAAATATGTTTCCCTTCTGATACATCCTAGTAGTGTGGCTACATCCGACTTTTAACCTTTGACCAGATGTGACTTCCATCCTCTTAATATTTTATATAAAAAATGCATGAAATTTTGATTTTCCTATCGACAATCACACTTTTGACAATTAGCATTTCCAAAATGCAATGCTCCTTAAATATATTCATTCGATGAAAAACTTAGCTTTCCTGGGTGGCACTCTCTCCTTCCCCTTAAAAATATTTGCACCACCTCCAAAATGAACAAAATGAAATCAAACTAGTACCTTGGAGTGGATTTTATGACAATTTGCAGTTAAACATCAAATTGATAGATTCTTTGTAATGATGAACTATATTTACTCGTATATGCTAGGATCCAACTCTTTTAGAAGACCCGCAATCTGCTGCATTGTTGGTCTCTTTGTTGGAGAATATGCGGTGCAAAGACATCTTATCCTCAGAGATTCTTACATTTGAATTACAGGTCTTGTTGTTCACAACTTTGGATCAATGGCACTGTCTACACGGTTTGTCTTTACCAGATATATGACTCATCCTACAAGAGTGCCTTCCTTACTATCTAGATAATAATCACAAACATGTCTTTTACTTGTGATGAGCTCAAAAAGCACTACCCCAAACTTGTAGATGTCACCTTTTGAGATCGTTGTCCATATTTTCCCATATTCAGGAGGAACATATCCAGGAGCTCGTGGTTGAGAAACATTAATGAACCCAGATGTTATATTTGATAAACTGTAATATGCTAAATGTGACTCTAGTATTGCATCCAAATATATACTGCTTGATCTCACATCTCTATGTCGATTTGGGGTGGGCACACATGATGCAAAAAGGCAAGATCCCTAGTTGTCCCCAATGCAATTCTATGTCATAATCTCCATCCCATGGTCATCTCTTCAGAGTATTGAACTTATTTTTTCTCCCATGTATCTGCACTCCAATCATCTATGGCTTGTGTACCCAATGGAAGATCATGAGGCCAGTGATGTAGACTTCCATTCTTCATAAAATCATAAATTGATATTCTCTGATCACCTGCTAAGCAATAACCAACTAGAGGAACCATATGAGGGGTCTTTATCATACCCAAAAATTAAAACTCTGTTTCTGCCTCCTAGTCATTGAGATTTCTTTCTTAAACCTGGGCCTTCACATCCATGTGGAGACCACCTAACAAAACATCCCTATAAGCAAGTCCATATCTTCCTTCTTCCAGCAATGTTTCTTTATTGAAATGAAAAGTCGCATTCAATAAATCAACAAACATAATAATCAAAAGGGGTTCCTCAAACATCACAACTGGAAATGAGTTAGAAAGCTTCACATATGCAACCCATATAAATGAATCTGCCTCGAATGAAAAAAGGACCAAACATATGTTTCTCGTCTTTGTGGGACGTTTTCTTTACAATCCATTTTGCTCTTTTTTGTGTGCATGTGAACGCTATACCAATCAAACCCGTGAGAAGACATCCTAAGGAAATCCCTAGTGCTAAACCAAAATTGGATCTATTGTGTTGTTTGTCTTCAGAAACGTGAGTATTTACAGCTATAGGGCATGAATATGATAGAGAGATTAGCCCACTCCAGAACAACACAAGAAACAGGGGAACATGCGATGGAAATCCTTGAGAGGGATTCCCAAGGTCTATGCCATGTCCTCTTGGCCAATCACACTTGAACAAAATTGCACCATAAAAAAATCAATTAAATTAGGTTTAGTGCTTGGAAAACACAAAAAAATAAGTCGCGCTAAGATAATAATGCAAAATCGCTATTTATATATGTCCCTTGTAAATGATATAATAATATAATTTTCTATATAATAATAACCTTTAACAAGATATATTTTTTATTTAAAAAATATTTTATAAATGTGACAATTAATTTAGAATAAAATTTTATTAATTATTATAATCATAAATGAGTAATCAAAGAACATAATTTTTCATGAAAATAGTATTTTTCGTATTTGCGTGATGTTTTATATACGTTTTATATATAATAATGACCTTTAACACGATATATTTTTTATTTACAAAATCTTTTTAAATATAACACTTAATTAACTCAGCATCACATTTTATTAATTATTATAATAATAAATGAGTAATCAAAGTACAAAAGTTTTCATGGAAATAATATTTTTCTATTTTGCGTTATGTTTTATGTAAGTTATCATAAATGATCAAATTATTAATACTCTCTAGTCTACCCTCAATATAATGTTTTCTATACTTTGTCAAATTATTAATACCTCAAAATAAGATAATATTATACGAGGTCAAATGGGGATCTCGAAATTAAATTAAGCTTTCCAATAATACCAGCTAGAATGAGGTCTATTTATTGTATGTTTGGGTTTTAAATTATAGTTATATATGATTTGGATTTGTCAGGTTACTTTTTTTTCTAATTATTAGTTTATATATAAATTGTAATTCTTCGTAGTTTAAATTGTAAATTTAAATATATAATAAATTAAATGTCAATTTATAATTACAATTCTTATTTTTTTAATTTTTCATTAAATTTTAATTTAAAAAATATAAACATTATTTACTAAGACTTAAATATTTCTTAAAAGTGGGATACCACACGATACTCTAAAGACATTCTTGCATCGTATTAGGTGGCCTATTTAATATAATATAATGATTAACATTATTTCTTAAAAGTGGGATACCACACGATACTCTAAAGACATTCTTGCATCGTATTACTAGGTGGCCTATTTAATATAATATAATGATTTAAATTAAAAAATATAAACAGTATTTACTAAAATTATTAATTATCAAAAGACTTAAATATTTCTTAAAAGTGGGATACCACAAGATGCTTTAAAGACATTCTTGCATCATATTATTAGGTGACTTATTTTTTAATTTTTTCTTAAAAAAATATAAACATTATTTACTAAGACTTAAATATTTCTTAAAAGTGGGATACCACACGATGCTCTAAAGACATTTTTGCATCATATTACTAGCTGGCCTATTTAATATAATATAATGATTTAAATTAAAAAATATAAATAATGTTTACTACTTACATTATTAATTATCAAAACTTAAATATTTCTTAAAAGTGGGATACGAGAAGATGCTCTAAAGACATTCTTGCATCATATTATCAGCGTAGATCCAAATCCTAGGCTCTATCAAGCGCCGAGACGGATCAATCTCTAGAGGTGCAAACCTCTCTTTAGGTATTGCACTCAATGAGCTATCTCTCTTTAGGTTATTGCACTCAATGAGCTATCGACTTTGGTGTGTCCTATATAGATCCATTGATTTGATTTAAACCAAAAGACACATATTTTTATTTAAGGTCCACATATAGTATTTTTATTATTAATATTTAATATTATTTATGGCCGACATATAATATTTTTTATTATTTTTTATTATCTCCCCATGCATGTTTTTAAAACCATATGCAAGGCCCTCCTAAAACTATGGGTTGTTTAGGAGGCCTTGCACATGGTCTTAAAACCATTTGCAAGGCACTCATAAACCATGTACAATAAAACCATGGGTTGTTTAGGAGGCCTTGCACATGGTTTTAAAACCATGTGCATGGCTCTCCTAAACCATGTACAATAAAACAATGGGTTGTTTAGAAGGCCTTGCACATGGTTTTAAAACCGTGTGCAAGGCCAGCATTTTTTTGCTCATAATTCATTTTTCTTTTATTATTATTTTTTTAGGTAGGAACATTACAACATCTCCCCCATATTGGGTTTTTTTTTACCCACATTTTTTTTTAGCATAATTTATTTTGGGCGATAATTACAATTTTTATTTTTTATTATTTTGTAAGTAACAAAAGTTAAAAGATGTCCCTCATTTTAGGTTGTTTTTTTAACCGACATTTATTTTGGCTGTTAATTAAAATTATTATTATTATTTATTATTTTGTCAGTAACAAAAGTTACTCAATAAACCTTACAAGATCTCCCTCATATTAGGTTGTATTTTGGCCAACATTTATTTTAGCAGATAATTAAATTTTTATTTTTTATTATTTTGTAACGTTACATAACGTTATGTAACGTTACAAGATATCCCCCATACTGGGCTATAGAGCGCCTCTCGACGCAACTAGATGGCCTATTTAATATTTAATATAATATAATGGATTTCATGATTAGTTAGTAATAATATTATTATGTTTTTAAAAATATTTATTAAAGACGTGTATAGCAATATATAAATGGAGTATTTTTTAATTGTATTGATGAATATGATGATGGTGATGGAAAACCTTAATTGAGACAACCTTTGGTATGTCAAATCTTAAGAAGATTACCTGGATTGCTATAAAAATTTATTTCTATGTTTAAAAAGAAGACTTTCTAAATCACCATAGTTTTGACAAGTTAGAAGGTTAGGGAGGTTTGTATTATAACAAAGATGATGAAATTGCGATCTAATGGGGGTGCACACATGAATTCTAAGAGAAAGTGACTTTCATCCTTAATATTTGAAGTCTCATAGAGATAACAAATCCTTTCCACACATGGTGTTTTAGGAATTGTCCAGCTTCTAGTTTCACTATGAAGCTAATGAGAGTTTGTTCTTATATTGGCTGTATCAATTTTCTTCTTTGAACTAGTTAAAATGGAGTAATATTTTTTATCTTCCAAACTAGGATTAATGACCTCCTTATAGTATCTTAATTTCCTTCTAACCTCAAATTATTTTTGGTCCCACGTTTTCTCTTTAAAATTAGACGTGATAATATTCTTAATATTATTGATATCTTGCAAAGTGGCATTTCGTCAATCCTGAATGATATAACCAAGCCATTGCATCTTTATACTAGCCTCTATTATGCTCAAGTTGGTCTTGACTAGATTATTATATTTTAAAAATAGAATACAAAATTAATTTTAAATGGTTAGACCATTTTAATATCAAAATTATTGATTGATATAATTAATATATTAAAACATATAAACTCGGTATTGATGAAAAATAGTTAATGTGCCTCAATTAATTTTATATTGAATTTTTTTGTTCATTTTTACGATTATTCTATAAAGGATACTTTCACAATGATTAGACATTGTATCAAGGATTTTAGATATTCATTGTGTGGTAGTTTTAGATCTAACGTCTCGAGTGGAAACTCCACCCATCTTCAGTCCTAAACCTTTTTTGACTTAAAGAAACTTCATTTTGATTAAGATGGGTGGAGTGTCCACTCGAAACATCAGATCTAAAAGTACAACACAATGAATATCTGAAGCCATGATACAATTATTCTTTTTTATAATTATTTTATTTTAGTTGTATATATTAAGAAAAAAATAATAAGAAAACAATTGTAAAAAATAACTATTTATTAATGGTTTTTAAAACTGCCTATTTTATAAGAACTTAAACATCTTCGAAGGGAGAATACTTTTAACATTATGTATATTTCTCTATAACCATTTTATTTAAATAAAGATAAAATAATCATAGCATTTAAAAAGACAGTGTAGATCCATCTTAATTTTTGATCTACCAAGCACCAAGAGGGATCAAATTATTTGAGATGCAAACTTTTTCTCAAATTTTGCACTTAAAGAGATTTGATCCCTCTTGGTACTTGGTAGATCCGAGCTAAGATGGATCTATACTGGTTCAATATGTAAGTCTCTTGTATGTGCTCAAATACCTCATATGTATATCATGGTTTACTGATGGCTCAAGTCCCATATCACATAGCAAGAAGTATCAACGTTCCATTACTTTGTTTAGTTTTAATTAAATGAAATATACATCTCCTTGGTTTTTATGTTTAGGTTAGGGTTAACATTGTAATTTTTCATTATTTTATTAGTGAACTTCAGTTTTAAGTTTTATGTTGGGGATGACATTTTTAATTTTTTTATTATTAAAGTGTCATGTGTCAACTCAACATTGAGCATGAAATTACACTTCTCTGTCATATTGGGTTGTAGGGGTTTGCCTCCTACGATCATTAATGGGAGTAAGTTTGCAAAATTTGAAACATCAAAGTGATTGAAACTTCAATTGCCTCAATAATGACCTAATTAAGGTAGGACTAAAGGTTCTGAGTGGGAGCTTGTGCTTAAATGATCCTTGAACTCAGATTAAGGTTGGTTGACTATATTTGCACTTACTAGGGTCCTCAAAATCTCATGAGACATTAACATACATAGAGGTGTTAATCACCTTACAATAAACATTGATTATATTTTCTAAGAGTTTCAATGACCTTTTGGACCATTACTCTAATTGCAAGAATTCCTCAATAATATAAATATGTGTGTGTGTGTGTGTGTGTGTGTGTGCGTGTGCGCGTGCAAGTTAATGAAGATCTCTTTTGAGGCGTTAAATGCAATATAAAACTAAAAATAGAAGCATCCCTCAACTTACATGGATATTTTGAGACACATACACAATGAATCTTGTAATGAGTAAATAAGATGAAATGTAGGAAATTGAATGACGTTTCCGAATGTATGAACTTTTTCTATTGAAAATGTTCTGAACTATCTAAAGTTTGATCTTTTTTAATATAATATTTTTTTCAACAAATTATAATGTATATGTTTTTGTGGGTGCATCCTTTGAGTGCCTAAATGATGGAATCAACTTATGAATAACTAGTACTAGTGCATCGTTATTCTTCCATAAAAAATTTAATAATTTATATTTTTTTAATTATCTAGGTGATCGAACCTTGAAAAGAATACACAAGTGTAGGTGCAACCTTTGAGGGTCTTAATGCAATGATCATGAAATAATGATTTTATAGCATGTAGAGGTCGACATTCTTTATTCCACCATACAAGTTTCTTTTCAAAATTCTTGAGAAACATAAGAGTTACGGACGAAACACTAACAGTGTGTTTTTTTTACTTAAGGAGTCATGGCACAAGAAAAATAGAAAATAATAATATTTTTTTTAAATTACATATTTGGAATTTTCAATAAAATACTATCTAGGACGAAAATTTCATAAAAAAAAAATTGTGTGCAACATACTATAATGAGGGGTAAAACAAAGTCATATTGAGAAAAATGGTGATATGCCTAATTAGTTATGGTTTCCCATATTCCATTCAACAGGTTTGGTTAACCTCAAGCTAAGTCCGAAACACACACATAGGAAGACTGATGACACCCATACATGTAACAAGGATTGGTCTTTGTGCTAAGAAACGTGAGCATGTCTCTTTTAAATTCTAAATTTCCTTTCCCACCTATCTGGGTGCCATGAAAACCAAAACGTGGATGTGTTTTATTTCTACAAAGTGTGGACACATTTTAGATCTACAAAATACATACACATTTTGTAGGGACAAAATGCGTATGCATTTTGTAGAGATAAAACACACACACACATTTTTTTGGTAAAAATCAATTTTACCTTAGGGGTAAGGGGGGAAGGGGAGTTGGGAAAGAGAAATAGATAGAGATGAAGGTTGGGCGATAGGGTTTTAGGGAAGATTAGGGTATTTAGCGGTAAGAAGGTGTATGCTATTGGGGTAGAGAGAGAGATGGGGGGTGGTAAGTGGTAGGGGGGGGGATTAGGAGAGACATAGAGTGAGATAGTTAGGAATAGGGGGAGTAGGAGAGATAGATAAAGAGGGGGGTAGGGTTAGGGGAAGTAGGAGAGAGAAATAGAGGGGAGGAGGGTGTGGTTAGAGAGAGAGAGAGAGAGAGTTAGGGTGTTTGGGGAGAGATAGAGGGTTGGGGATAAGGTGTAAATGGAATATTAAGGGAGATAAAGAGTGAGAGATGGGGTTATTAAGTGTTAGGGGGAATAGGGGGGAAAGAGCTAGAGATGAGGAATGGGGTTAAAGGTATGGGGAGGAGTAAGGGGATGAGATAGTGAGACAGGGGGTTAGTAAGGGTTCTGGATATGAGCGAGAGGGAGGGAGAGAGAGGGAGAGGAGGGGGGTTATTTGTATGAGAGAGAGAGAGAATGGGAGGGAGGGTGTTAATGGGTTAGAGAGATGGGTGGGGGCTACAAACTAGTGGAGGAGTAGAGGGGTGAGTGGCTAAGTAAGAGAGAGTCGAGGGGCATCGGGTGTGGGTGATTATGGGTAGGCGAAGGTGGGAGATTAGGGGAGAGAAATGTACATTAGGGATCATGGTGCATGGAGGTGTAGAGGGGTTTGGGTTAGAGAAATAGATATAGATCAATGTTGGGGAGGGTGGGGGATTAGGGAGGATTATGGAAACTAGAGAGAATAGGGGTAGAGGGTGGGTGGAGAGAGAGAGAGAGAGAGAGAGAGAGAGAGAGAGAGAGATTAGGAGATGGGGTGTAGTAAGTGTTATGGGGAGTTGGATTTGGAGAGACAAAGAGAGAGGGGTTTAGGGGTAGGAGTAGGAGAGAAAGAGAGAGAGAGAGACGATGAGGGGGTGGTTATGGGTACGGATAGTATGAGGGTAGTTAGGGGTTGTAAGAGTGTGTGAGAGAGAGGGGTGGGGAGGTTGTTAGTGGTGTTGGGGAGAGAGAGGGAGGTCGTGGTTAGGTGTAGGTGGAGAGAGAGAGAGAGATAGAGAAGAGAGACGAGAATGTAGTACAGGTAAGAGGAGTAGGGGGCTAGTTGTAGGTGTGTGTGTGTGTGCGCGTGCGAGAGAGAGAGAGAGGGAGGGACATGGAATGAGAGAGGGGATTAGTAACAGTGCATGTGTGTGTGAGA
>LPNX010637650.1:63482-116981 GCA_001517045.1 Pseudotsuga menziesii | reverse complement strand
GATCAAGGTGGGGGGAGGGGGTAGTGTCATAGTGATGATTATGGTATTTAGAGAGAAGGGGGTTTATAGAGAGAGGGGCGGGCTATAAAGTGGTATGAGGAAGGGTATTATGAGAGAGAAAGAGGCAGGAGGGTTAGGGGGAGGGGGAGTGTGAGAGCAAGAGAGATGGGATTAGGTGGTTTTTATGGGTAGGGATAGTATGACTAGGGTCATGGGAAGAAAGGAGGGTTAGGGGTAGTAAGATGTGTTTTAGGTGGATGGGGGATCGAGAGAGGGGTGGGCGTTAGGTGTAGGTGTAGGGGTAGGGTAGAGTGAGAGAGAGAGAGAGAGAGAGAGAGAGAGAGAGAGAGAGAGAAAGGGGGGGTTAAGGGAGATACATTAGGGGTGGTAAAGGGTTAGATGTAGAGAGAGGGTGTTACAGGGTGAGATGTAGAAATAGAGGGGGGTGTTAGGATATTGAAAGTAAGAGGAGAAAGGGAGAAATAGAGTCAAAGGAGTTATTAAGGGTTAGAGAGAGAGAGAGAGATCAATGGTGGTAGGGGTTTGGGGAGGAGTAGGGAGATTATAGAGAAAGGTGGGTATCTGTGAGGAGTGTGGGTGTTGGGTTTATATATATATATATATATATATATATATAGAGAGAGAGAGAGAGAGAGAGAGAGAGAGAGAGAGAGAGATTATGGGGCATCAATTGGTTAATGGTAGAGGAAGAGAGTGGTGGTTAAGGGGTTAGAAGTAGAAACATAGGGGGTGTTAGGATATTGGAGGTTAGTGGGGAAAGGGAGAAAAAGAGTGAGAGAAGGGGTTAGTGAAGGTTAGGGAGAGGCGAACAGGTGTGTATGTGTGTTTGTGTGTGTGCATGAGAGAGAGATTAGGGAGGAGGGATGTTAGGGGCTAAGGAGGAGAGACAAGGGTAGGTGGAGGGTGCGGGTNTTCGTTAGGGAGTTTGAGAGGGGGTGTTAGGGGGTTGGGGGGGTCTTAGGGAGTTGGAGAGAGGGTGTTAGGGGGTTTTGGGGTGGGGTGTTACAAGGTTGGGGTTGTGTTAACAAGTTGTAGAGGGGTTGTGGGTGATTAGTGGCAAGGGGTGTTAGGGATTTGGAGAGAGGGTGTTAGGGATTTAGGGAGGTGGTGTTATAGGGGGTATTAAGAAGTTTTATAGGTGGTTTTAGGAAGTTTGGGAGGGGTGTTAGGGGGTGTTAGTAGCCTAATTTGGGGAATAAAATAGGCTTTACAAAATGTGTATTTGTTTTTCTTCTTCAAAACGTGTAGATGTTTTTGGTTCTCTAAAATGCAGTTATCCTATCCCACTTGAATTCCTTGTTATTTCCCATTTCTATGTTTAATAAACACATACATGTTTTTTAATTCTACAACAAGAATGTGTTTTTCAAAACATGTGTGGGATCTAAAAGTTCCCCCATATTTTTGTAAGGACCCATATGTGTGTGTGTGTGTGTGTGTGTGTTTGTTTTTTCTCATTTACAATTTGGTGATGCAACTATCACACATATCGTTTGCTAACTTAAAATTCCCTAAGGGTTCAATATATATGGCACACATATTGAAAAAATATCTTGAAATTGGAACAACATGCAATTATTAAAATTTCAAAAAATTGTTGCTAAAATCTTGAAGATATTTGAGTGAATTAAAGGAACTTAATTTAGTTCAATATTGTAGTTTGAAATGGATAAAATTGCAATTTCAATTCGGATCCTTTTCCTAGTAGTAAAAGGCATAAAAATGGAGGTCAAATTCATACCCTTTATCCCAAGCCATGCTTTCTTTAACCATATGAAACTTATTTTAGTCATATTTTGGAGGCGCTTGTCGTAACTGCATTAAATTTCATGATTTGAAATTCGCTATGTTACTCATATTTTGTTGGTGATAAAAATTGTTGTAATGTTAGTTGATGTCATTTATTTTTATCTATAATAGAACTTATGGATTGGTTTCTGGGAAAAACCCCATTTATTTACAAATCACTTAATATTTGTTGCATAGCTCCCCCAACTACCCTCTAAATGTTTTTCCTACTCTGGTGCACCATCCATTCCCTCCCAGAGATGGATTAGGGAGTTAGGGTTCCCCCTTTGGTTGAGGAAGTGGATTATTCCTAAGCCCTCATTAATTTGCATGGAAATCCTCTATAAATATTTAATCTTCTCGTTTTATCATGTATATTAAATAAATTCCTAAAGTGAGCATGATTATTGGTTCCTCTTGCAAAAACCCCTTCATTTTTTCCAAAAGGGGTATCATCAATCAATTCTTAAGTTTGTGGCCATACTCAAAATATATGGATGTCTAGATGCAAAAAGGAATGAATGGTGATGATCAAAGGTAGACTCTCTTACTTCATTTGCCACTAGAGTTTCTATAGTTTCCTCTTTGATATTAAGGAAGACATAGGCCTTATTTTTCAAAATGGACCTTACTTTATGGGTGTAAGGGGAATTTACTTAAACAAATGGTCCTTATATTTCAACCATGAGATGATATTCCATTATTAGTCTTAATTTGGGTGATATTTTTGCACCTCCTCTTTCTTGTTAGATTGGTGACTCATTATGAATAATTGGCAATGTTTTGGGGAAATAAATCAACATATATAAGTCAAAATTATATATGTTTTCTTGCGCACAAATTTTTCTCTAGGTAAATTTGGAAAAGGACCTCCTTGAAGCAATTAATATATGTTTGGAGAGTTAAAGTCACTTTCAAAAAATAGACTACGAACAACTTCCCTTCAAATGCAAAATTTGTCATGAATACAAGCACTTTGCAAAGGATTGTGAGAAAGAATTGTCAACAACGACTCAAATAAATAAGGAATACTGGTGTCAAGTGGTGAAGAACAAGATCAATACAAACCCAAATTCTCCTTCAACATGATATTCCTCAAGAGGTAAGCCATTTGTCTCTAGTAATAGATTGGATGTCCTTTCTCAACTTGAAGCTCATGAAGCTTTGTGTATCCAACCTCTTCTCCCTTCCTTTTTATGAGATCCAAATCAAGTCGATTTTTCCTCTATATGCATCGAAGGTGTACCACACCTAGATATAGAGGAAATAATTTCTGTCATTTACCCTTTCAAATCACTCATAAATTGTATTATGTTTCCATCCTCCATATTTGATCCCAACTTTGACACTGGTTTTTTTCCTTCCCCTAACATATCTTATGGGATTCAGGACATCTCAAAGAAATTTATAATAGGGCTTATGGAGAAACATCAAGAAAAACTTATGAGTCCCTAGATGAAAAAGATCTAGAGGAGGAGAGATTACCTAAGAAAGTTGAAAGAAAATACCATTAGGAAAAAAGAGAATAATTCAAAGATGACAAAAAAAACTTGAATCTCTGGCCATTTTTTGAAAATATTATCTTTGGTTGAAACACACAAAATTTGAATTAATTCCTTGGAATGCAACTAGTGAAATAAATATGAGGAACTCATAAATATCCCCTAGGTAAATGATGAGTATCACCTCTTTGAATAGAAACAAAAGTGATATTCTTAATTAGAGGAAATGGAAGATACAATAAGTATTGAAATTTATTTACTACGGGACTTCAATATACCATTAATTTCAATAGAGAAATGAATGGGAAACATACTTAAATTTCAATTCAGAGAATATGTTGAAGATCTAATAGCATAGTAGGATATTGTAATGTACTTAAGTGATGTTTACGTGCACCAACCCAAGTCTACTCCAAGGCTCCTGGGAATCCCAACATATTAAAAATATATCCCTAATATTATAAAGGTTTGAATACATAGGTTTAGAAATTTTTTTGCAAATCGTGGAGGTTAAACACGTAAGGATGTCATTTGGAACTACACAGAGGGTTGATTTCCAACTCGACTTTATGCAAAACTAAGGGTCACAAAACTATGTATTAATTATTGGGATGGATTCATTATATTATTAAGGACCTGAATAAAATTACATAAAGATAATTGGACTCATATAAATCATTTTATTGCATATTTTGTAAAGCTAGACAAGATTTGCATTCCAATTAGCATAGGTGTAAAAGTAACTTAACAAATTGTGGAATATTAAGTGTAAAGATGTAAATAATATCATATATAGTTTATCATATAACTTCCATCATATTACATATATTTTGAAGCACAAAATTTAGTCCAAGGGTTGCTATCAACATCAAGAATAAAGCAGAGACCAATTACATCAAAGAAAGCTCCAATAGGTAGAGTCGGTAACACATAGAGAAAGAAGATATCCAATAGAATAAGAGTACATGAAATAAATTCAATGAAATGGAATAAAATACCTTTCCATGATGGTCGAATCTATCGACATAATGCTTATTCTCAACAGAATATTAAAGAAGAAGAGAAGATAGAAGGATGCTCCGGAAGTGATTTCTTCTTCCCAAAATTCTCAAGAAGCAATTTGACCCAAGGTTGAGAATGGATATAGAAATGATATTGAATACCTTTAATAAAGGAAAAAATAGAGGATGGATTCCTCCCTCCTAAAAATCTAGTTGATTTGTAAACTAGACTGGTGACAGTAGGGGCACATCTCCCAACTTGTCACTAGGGGCACATCTCCTAACTCATGAAAAGATCACTGCTCTTCAAATTCAAAATAAAAAATGTCCAAAGGATTTCAATGGGTGCTCACCGCATTATTTTATAACTTCTAATTACTTATTGGGTAAGTTACATTACTTGTGGACCCTCTTAATTCATCTGATGCACCCTCCTTGACTAAATTGGATATTTGCAACTTTATGTGTTTTTTTCTTTCTTTATTGCTTTTCCTTATTTTGGAAACTCTACTTTTCATTTTTCCCTGCTTTTTGTCTCTTTCCTACTTTTCCTTTCTTCCCTACTTTCTTCCACTTTCTTGATTTTCCTTGCTTTCCTGCATTTATGCTACCTTCCATCTTTTTAGTTTCTCTGTATTTTTTCTTCTAGTTTCCTTATGCAAGAAAAATCATGAGGCCCACCTAATATCCTATCCCAAATTCAATATTCTCTCATAATATTAATAAATAATTATTCATGAGAGAATGAGCCTTTTATTATAATTAATTTATCTAAGTCCTTTGACCCAATATTATTTGTTCTGCTAACCATTGGATGGGAAACGCTTAATATTTTTGTGGAAACTATTATTTTATGTGACCTTCCTTCATTACATTACTCATGAATGAACCTGCAACAAATATTCCCCCTTTTCCACTTGTTAGGAGTTGCGCATCCTGTTATATTTATCCACTTAATAATTTTTCCCAACCTTAGGATTAGTTTCCAATTTTCTCCCATATTTAATTGTGAGCACCCTTGGACATCATACTTAGAAACTATTAGACCTTCATCACCACTTTGATAATTGATCATGAATGTGGCTAAGTGGCTTAGCAAAAATTTGGTCCTTGCCAAATTTTGGAACATGATAGTCCTCCCCTCCCAATATTTCTTGTCCTCAAGCAAAGAATTCAACTCCAACTGAATATGAAGCTAACCAATGACTTCACTCCTCTGTATTTTCTATTGAACTATCTAGCATTGGAATTCTCAATTCTAAGATAAGATCAAATGATCTATCATGATTTTGTTGCACCACTATGACTATATCCATTCCTCCAATTACATACTCTTCTTTCTCTGGAATCTCCCAAACCAACCAACAAGAGAATGATAATATGTCCATCTAATGGAAGGTTTCCAATGAAGGAAATTGAAACTCTGCTGCTCATGTCTAGACTACTAGAAATAATGATTGGTTAGAACTATAGTGCCAACTGCTAAACTTCTATACCAATCAATTCTAGGATCCCATTCCCTCTATACATCAATTTAATTTGAAATAATCCATCAATTCTTATATTCCATGGTCTATGTTGCTTACCACTCATCAACATTGCAACTTGCGATAGTTTGTCACTCCATGGTATGCTTTGATCCATCAACCACATTGGAATTTTGTCACTTCCAATGAAAATAAACAACTGTGTCAAGCTCTCCATGTGAAAATCCTCATGTGAAAATAAGATTCTAGTTTCATGTCTCACACTACCGTCTCTTGTTCCACTAGAACAACTTAACTTGAACTCCCGTGCTCTAATGGACATGAGGAAATAATCGGATAGCATCCATAGATGCCTCAACTGCTCACATTGTAAAATGAATGATGCACTTGTGAAAACCAATGGTATGACCAAAAAATTAGGATCAAATTAATAAATACATGTGTGTCTCCTTATGTCGCATCAACATTCTTTCTTGCATTGTTTCATTCCTCATACTATGAAAGAAAGAAAAACTTCTATGGAAAGGTGACTCCATATTTTCCATTGTATCTCTTGGTTGGTTGGTCCCAGTGAAATGAATTCTAAAATATTCTTCATGATTGAGTCTTCCTCACTTAAAGAAAGCTCATGATCTCCTTGGAGCGAATCCAATGCTTGGAAATCCTTATGTATATCAAACCTTCCTTCCAACATGAGCAAATCTTTAAATTCTTCATGTTTACCTTGCGAGGTTGCTCTGAAATTTCATGTGTGCAATCATCCACATACACCCAATCACATGATGGTTTGGGGAAAGGATGTTATCCTCCTGATGACATGTGGAGATTCTCTACTTTTGTTGCTTTATCTTTTGCAAATTTGAGAGCTAGATCTCTATCCATAAACAATTGCAAGTAATATACTTTCATATTTTCCAATTCTCTTTTGATTATACATAATTCAAAAGTAAGGACTCTTTCTACAAATCCTTTGTGTCCCTTCTCAATAATATTTTCAATGAGTTTATGTCCATAATTATTTTGGGAAAAGGCTTGAAGTATATTTTATTATATGACTAAGAGTTGGCTCTTTAAGTCACTCAACAACTTCTTAAGAGAACTACTCATTCTTCCCCATGTGTGCTCATGCAACTCTTGAGATTCATGCAAACTCTCTTCTAACCATTCAAACTCCTCAAAATTTTGACTCTCAACAATTAAAGGATCTACCATGCCCATATTCTCACCATAAGTGGAAACCATATCTAGATAAAACAAAGGAATGAAAAAATCATAATTATAACCATACGTTTGTGTCAGCTATGTCTTGTCATGTGGTGGAACTATGATGTCATGTTCTTCCACCAAAATTTCTGGTTCATTCTCAACTAGTGTGAGATTTTCATTTTCTCCATGATAAAATTCTAAATACTTTTGGAGAGATGATATTTTCTCTTCCTCCAAATATGATCCACAAGTGGTTTCACCTCTACCAATCCCATCCTCCATCTCCCTTGTAGTGATATCAAACTCACCAATAAAGAAGCTTCGGTATCCATGAGGAGATTCACTCTTCGAGTGTTTAACACCCTCCTACATTGTGGTTTGGCCTCCCCTATTGTAAGGTTCCTTAGCCTCTCTTGAAGTTAACTCAGTGGTATGTTCATCAAGTTCATTTTATCAGTAGTCTTCATTAGGAATAATTATCTGCATGCTTTTTAATAGCTGCAATGCATTAGAAATTTGCTTGTGGCATGAATCCACAACACCAAATTCATCTTTAGCACCCACTGTATCATAAGAAAACTCTATGCTTTCATTTTCATCACATGAGCTGGGTAATTATTCATATTGATACAAGGAGATATTGCTGCTGCAAAAATTATCTTTACCTTCGGTCCTTAGCTTGATGTCCTCTTATTTCTACTCCATGCTTTGACTAGAGGAACCACATGGTTCTTCTTTTGGAATATTGCTACTCTTATCCTTTGATGGTTGATTGGTACTTTTATTTTGATCCTTAAATACAGTTGATGCATATTACTCCTTGGTATCCTTAGGGTACATATATTTAGAGTTTATTCCTAAAGAAAATCAAAAGAGTCTCATGATGCCACTATATACAGATGCTTCGATGAAGCTTCACATTTGATCCTTTTTTCTTCTCCTTTACTCAGAGAAGTGGAACAACTTGGTTTCTCTCTACATGGTTTGTTGCTCTTAAAGGAAGTCTTATCCAAAAATTTGGGACAAAATATATACTTGACATGAAAGCAATCTTCTAAGGAAATAGATTCACAAATTTCCTTACCAAGATCTAGATATTCTTGATAATGGTAAGGCATATTTTTAACTACTACTATTGTCTTTGTTAATTCATCCTCAAGGATATCCCTCGGTGAATTGGGTCTCATTTCATATATGATGTCATGTCACAAGAATAGTCATCCTCCTATGGTTACATATGAAAGCCTCCATCAATGTAGATGAATTCCTCATCGGAACAAGATGGTTCCACATCATCCCATTCAAAATCATCATTAGTTGGTGCTAGTCTCATGGCTACAACTTCTTTAAATTGAGAGATTAATTTCCATAGGAGTAGATGAAAGGTATCTGATTCCACTATAATGTACCTAAGGTATGTTTAGGAACACTAACTCTAGCACAAGAACAAGCTCAAGGTCTAATTCATAAAACACACAAAACTAGGTGTTAGAAATGAAACTAGAAAGGCCTGAATCAATTTCAATGTACAATGGGGATTCTCTCACTTCACATAGGCTCAAGATATGGATCTGAAAAATTTAATTATAGGGCTGCAAAAACATTTTAGAGGCACACCAATTCAGAATCCCCTAGAAAGATAGTCATTGGTATTCATAAGCTCAAGAATCCCTTACACAATGTACTGGGACCATTTATGTTTCGAACATCGACGAGGCTACCGTATACTCCAATATCTTGGGAATACTGACATATGCAAACTATATCCCTAATATTAGCAAGGCTCAAATCCAAATTTTCAAAAATGTTTTGGAAAGCTTTGGAGGTCAAACAAACAAGGATTCCATTTGCAACTACATAGATGGTTTATTTCCAACTTGACTTTATGCAAACCTGAGTGTCACAAAATTATGTATTAATTATTGGGATGGATTCATAAGAGTCTGAAGGACCTGCAACAACTTACAAAAATATAATTGGACTCACAGAAATCATTTTATTTCATATTATGTAAAACTACTAAATATTTTCATTCCAATGAGCATAAGTGTAAAAGTAACTGAATACATTATGCAATATTAAGTGCATAGATGTAAATAATATCATATATGGTTTATTACAGAATTTCCACCATCTTATAGATATTTATAAGCACAAAAATTACTCCAAGGGTCGCTAGAAACCTCAATAATGAAGTAGAGACCAATTACATGAAAGAAATCTCTAATAGGTGGAGTTTGCAACACATAGAGAAAGAATATATAGAATAGCATAAGAGGAACTGAAATAAATTCAATGAATAGGTATGGAATCCTTTCCCATCATAGTAGACTTGATCCATAGAAGACTGATGTTCAACATAAGATTGGAGAAGAGAAGAAGATAGAAGGATGCTATAGAAGTGATTTGTTCTTCCCAATACTTAAAACATGTAATGATCCAAAGTATGATATACATATCATATCACTAATAATGTTGCAAACTTAATTAAAATTTATGATATGAACTTGCAGACGCTCAGTAAAATTTTAAACTAGACAAATAAAGGTATTTGTTGAGAAATTTATAGGCATGGGAGAAGGAAGAGGGATGAAACCAAGGTAATTTTAAGAAAAATTAATTCATATTTCCTAACACATTTATATCGAGGACCATTTAGGATTCATATTCATCTATGATAAAACTTACTCCCATGCTTCTAGGTCACCCAACCGTGAAACTATGAAGACTTATTCAGTTCCTTTTCACCAGGGGATTGGGGAAAGACACATATATTTTGTATGAAATTTATAAAGAAGAAAATAAGGTTTGTTATAGTTTGGAAAAATTCTAGAGAATTTGAGGGAATTAGGAGTGATTTTGTAAATTTAGGCAATTTTGGCCTAGAGAGGCCCTGTGCAATGGAGGCCACCAAAACAATGTACAAACTAAAATAGTTTTATTTATGAAAGTATGTATGGAAAGAGGGGTCTATTATTTACATACAACAACTTTTAGAATCGAAATGGAGTGAACATAACTCACAGAATTGATGAAACAACTAGACTAGTCAATTTAGCCTAGTCATCTAGCTAGCGTGCAGAAAAACACATAAAATTCATGGAAGAAGTGCATCACACCTGAGAAATGGAATTAACGGAGCCTAATACAAATTATATCAACATTTTACATCACTCCAACTCATTCTATTAGACTTGACTAATTTATTATTTCATTTACTTGATCAAAACCCCTCATTTAAGCAAGAAATAGATCTCATTAATATTAGATGTGACATATGAGCTAATTGGAAAGTATGTATTATATTTATTTGACTGGTACATATCAAAAGGGAAGTGGAGGACTGACCACTCCAAAATATAGCTCTAAACAGTGGGTAGGAGGCCCAAAATCAGACAAGAAAGTGGCTGGGAGCATAGGTGAAGCTTGGGCTTCACTATAGCTTGAATTTATTGAATATGGTGGCTGGAATAGGTAACTAATATGATTTAATTGACTAATCATCATGTGCTCCACACCTTCAAAGGATAATGAAAGGTAATGGAAGAGTGGGGAAGGAAAGATTGGGGGATCACCTACGAAAGGTTGAGGCACAACACTCAATACACTATGATTCACATAAGAATCAATCAATTAATCATTAAAAAAACTAGTAAATGGATCTTGAATCCCCTTTAAATAGATTTTTGGGTATCTTGTTTAGTAGGTGTAGATGATAGGTGACCTCTGAGAGCAAGTCATCCACATAGAAACCCTAACCTTGGCCAAATCATGTGCCCTCCTTGAGTAATTGGAAAGTAGGGGCCACATGAATATGTTTCCCTATCCAAGTCATCCATAAAACTTAGAAACTATGCCCTCATTTTTCAAAAGTTTCTTGCTTTTCTTATGACAGCTTTTCTGAGTCTCCGAAAGGAAACTGTGACCTCCTTTGTCAAATGGTTCCTAATTTTCCTATGACATTTTTTCTGAGTCTCCAAAAGGAAATTGTGCCCTACATTGTCTAATGTTTCCTACTTTTATCGCTGACTTCTTTTTGTGGATTTTGGGCACCTTTTCTTTTCCTCCCTGTCTTCTTTTGTCATAGAGTTTCCAATTCTTTCTCCTTGACAAGTTGGATTGACCAAGTGTGCCCCCTGACATGGAAAGCTAATTTTCACACAATTAAATTGCATAATAACTAATAATGATAAAATAAAAATCAAATACATGCCTCAATAATGTTTATTTGGAAAAAGTCCCTAGGAAACTTAATTAATTCCACTTAGTCCCCCTAGGTTCTTAGCATGGTCCACAATTTTGTTGGTCAATAGGTGGGGACATGTAAGTCCTCCCCTCCCAAATCTATTTTTTCCCAAGCAGAAGAAAAGCAGGGTGCTACAAGATCTACTCACCCTCCCAAGTAGCATATTCACTGGTTAATCCTTTCCAATGTATCAGATATTCTTTGATTGTTCTATTGCTCAATTTCCTTTCTCTGCCTAGTAACACTTTCTCCAATACTAGGACCAAATGGACTTCATCATCCAGGGGTGGAATTTATTTAAATGCTATGATCTGTTGGCCAACTTCTTTCTTTAGACAAGACACATCGAAAACATTATGGATTTTTCTTTCAACTGGAAATTCCAACTCGTAGGCCACTTCACCAACTTTTATTGTAATCTTGTAGGGTCCATAAAATATCAGCTGTAGTTTTTCTTCCCATTTCTTGTTCAAGGAAAAATTTCTGTAAGGTTGTAGCCTTAGGTACACAAGTCTTCTACTTGGAACACTCTATCAATTTAGTGCTTGTCTGCATACACCTTTTGTTGGTTCTGTTCCATATGTAGATCGTCTTTCAGTGCCCTTAGAATTTCTTGGTTTTCCTATAACCAATCCTTATTTTTTTGTGCCATGCAGTATCCAAACATTAAGTTTGCAAAATTTAGAGCTTCATACCCATACAAGGCCATAAATGGGGTCATTTTGATAGAAATATCAAATGTGGTATTATAATAGATCTCACCTAGGTGGAGCCAAGTTTCCCAAGATCCTTGTTGTCCCTCACCATAATTATGGAGCTACCCTTCAAGCCATTGATTCACCCTTTCAGTTTTTCCATCTTTCTGGGGGTGATAGCTTGCGCTCAATTTAAATTTTGTTCCAACCAGCCTGAACTATGCGTTCCAAAAGGAACTGGTGAAATTACTATCTCCGTCATTGATTATAAATATAGGCAATTTGTGCATTCTGAAAATATCATTAAAGAATAGAGCAGCAACCTCACTAGCTGAAATAATGGATGTGACTATAAAAAAATGTGCAAATTTTGTCAACTTGTCAACCACCACATAAATACTTTCTTTTCCTTGAGACTTTGGCATCCCAGTGATAATGTCCATGGATACATTCTCCCATTTTTTATCTGGAATAAGAAGATAATGGAGGAGTCTAGCAGGATGTGTGTGCTCCACTTTGTTCTATTGACATGCAGAACATTCATTCTCATGCATGAGAACAACATATTTAAGGCCCTTCCAATTGAATCTCTCCCTTACCTTCTGATAACTCTTCAGAAAACCAAGGTGACCAGCCATTGGTGCATCATGTGAAAATTCCAAATTCTTCCTCTTTAGTGCAAATCAGGGCACTAAGAATATTATGTTTTTGTAGTAGATGAGGTCATCATGTAATTTGTATTCTTCATTCTGGGTTATCCCATACAAAAATTCACAAGCAAACTGATCTGTAGAATATTCAGTTGCCAACTAGATCTTCCATTGAGTCAACATCTTCAACAAAGAGAGTGTGGGCTTACGACAGAGTGCATCAACCACAACATTCATTTTACCCTTTTTATACTCAATATCAAAATCATATGACTAACTTTACTCACCCATTTCTACTTCCTATCATTGAGTTCTTTTTGGGTTAGGAAGTGTCTAAGACTGTTGTGATCAGTCTCCACTATAAATTTACCTCCCACCAAATACTGTCAGAATTTGGCCAATGAATGCATAATGGCCAGCATCTTCTTATCAAATATTGAGTATAGCCTTTCATGTGGCTGCAATTTTCTACTGTCAAATGCAATAGGGTTCCTATCATGCATCACCATAGTTCCAATTCCTTCACTGGACGCATCACATTGTAGCACAAAAGGTTTGGAAAAATATGGTAATAAAGTACCAGACAACTGCTCATTATCTCCTTTAACTTTTGGAAAGCTTGTTCAAACTTCTCATTCCAACTAAATGCACCCTTCTTAGTCAAATCTGTCAAATTTCGAGTGAACTTGGAATAACCTTTAACAAATCAGCGGTAGTATTTGCAAAGGCCAATGAAGCCTCTCAATTTAGTGAGGTTCCTTGGGATTTCTCATTCCAACATGGCCTTTATATTTTCTCGATCCACCTTGAGACATTATTGGCAGATCACATGGACAAGATATAGAAATTCAGTCATGCCAAAATCACAATTAGACATCTTTGCATAGAAGGACAAATCTGCAAGCAGAGTGAGTACCTCTTTCAAGTGGTGCAGGTGCTCCTACCATGTCATGCTATATATCAGAATTTCATCGAATAAGAAAATGACATACTTACAGAGCTTCTTACTAAACACCTTGTTCATGCATGATTGGAAGGTTTTCAAATCATTATTCAAGCCAAATGCCATGACCAAAAACTAAAAATGGCAAAAATGACAATGAAACGTTGCCTTCTCTATATCTTCCTCCCTCATTCTGATTTGGTCGTACCTTTACCAGAGATCTATTTTGGAGAATAATTTGGTTCTATGCATCTCATTAATTCGGGGAATTGGGTACCATTTATTTATTGCCTTCTTGTTCAAGGACCGGTGATCAATGCACATCCTAAGTGTCCCATCCTTCTTCTTCACCAAAATCACCGAAGAAGCAAAAGGACTGGAGCTTGGTCTAATGAGGCCCAACTCAAGGAGCTCCTTGATGGCCTTATCAATTTCATATTTGAATCTCTTTGGATGCTTATAGGGATGGATTTTTATTGGAAGTGTACCAATTTCCAACTCAATTTCATGTTCAATGCCACAATCAGGTGCCCTGCCATGTGGAAGGTCTTAACAAACTCTCTTGTGCTTGTGCAACAAATTTTCTATATATTTGTTCTAGGAGGAAACCTTGGTATTAGTTCCCTCAGTGGTGATATGGAACTCAAAATCCCATTCAGTTTCCCCATGCCTTATAACATATCTCATGCTTTTGGCAGAAATTACTTGGCTTAGGTAAGTATTCATGCCTTTTAGTACCACTTGTTTTCCTTCATCATTTTTGAAACTTATTTTCGGTATCTCGTAATTTAGAGAGTGTTCTCCAATAGAGTACAACCGTTGAACCCCCAACACCATGTTGGTGTTTGCCACATTGACCACATAAAATTTGTCTTTCACAGTGTAGTCTCCTAGATTAACTTGCAGGTTTGGAATCCAAGGATTGCATTCCATGGTATGGTTCCTAGGGATGACCAAAGTGAATACTTAAAAGGACTCAAGGATGCATCAATAAAATTATCGATGGCACCCCCATCAACAAGGATTGTGATTTTTTGGCCTTGTAGTACTCCTCTTAGCCTTGAAGTATGGAACCGAGGTACTCCACTGAGTACTACAATTTTGCTCCTAGTTTGAGGGAGATGCTCCTCTTATTTAGTTGTTTTATACTCTCCATCAACCATCTCAACTTATTCCACCACCTCCTCATCACTTTTGGAGAACACTTTAATATAGTTTTCTTTTTTGTTCACACACTTGTGACCCGGAACCCAAGGTTCTGTGCAGAAGAAATAAGGCATTTTCCTCCTCAATTCATCTTGGTACTTGTAGGAGTAATCTCTCTTACCATGGGAAGAAATGTTTCTCACAAGAGGTCTTTGATTCTAAAATTTATGAGGAATAGTAGGTCTAGGAGGATATGTTAGATTTTTATCATTTAATCAATATGATCTAGGGTCTTATCTAAGAGAATAACATGCATAGCAATAATCACAAGAGACACAAAGAGTTTTCCTCAAGGAAACCATAAAGGAGAAAACCACGCAACTTCCTCAGAGATAGAATGAATAGCAATAGCAAAAGTAAAACCCAAAAACACAAAGATGATCTCTGATAGTTGTTCTCTCTCTCACTTGTGTGAGCTCCTCTTCTCTCACTCATGTGCTATAGTTGAGTGAGTGTGTCTTTTAAATAGAGAGTCTCACTCTCTATTTATACTTGTTTTCCACTTGACATTTACTCTATAGGTCCGACTTCTCTAGGAGAGTCTAATAACCCTAATACCCCTCAACTGTGGGGACTATTTCCTCGATTAATAATGGAGGGTTAAACTCAATGAATTTACATGAATTTATTATATTAATGATTCTCCCGATAGAAACATTGAGGTACAATGAAATACAATATAAGATATACAAGTGAATACATTCTGAAGTTACAAATACATCAACACTCCCTCTTAACTAGGAAGGTATTCTCTTGACACAGTGCATCAACACAAGTCTTCATCACAGGATCATCATCAAAGCTGAATCATCATCAAAGCTAGATAATTATTGAACTGGATCATCATTATCATCACTGCTTCTGCTATCTCAAGAAAATGGTACTATCTCTCAATTCTACTTGTCATAGGAAGTTTTACAGAGACAACCCTTTTTCATGTTGGTTGTAGGCCTAGCCTCCATGCAGGTATTCATTGACAAAGCCAGCCCTTTTTCATGCTGGATGTAACTCTATAGTGCCAGGCCTTTTTCATGCTAGATGTAGTTCTACATCTACAGAGCCAACCCTTTTTCATGCTATTTGTATATCTATAAAGCCAGCCCTTTTTCACGCTAGTTGTAGGCCTTTCCCTCTGCAAATTATTCCTTTATAGAGCCAACCATTTTTCATGATGGTTGTAGTTCTACAGAGCCAGCCCTTTTCCATACTGGTTGTAGGTCTCAACACTTATATCCGACCATGGGAGGCCCAGCCTGTCACCATGTCGAAAAGGCCTAGTGCTTACATCTGACCATGGGAGGCCCAACTTGCTACCATGTCAGAAAGGCTCAGCACTTACATCTAACCATGGGAGGCCCAGCCTACCACCATGTTGAAAAATCCTTTCACTTACATATGACCATGGTAGGTGCAACCTGCCACCATGTCAGAAAGGCTTGAGGACTCATCACTTCTCCTTGGAAGGAACCTTGATCTGGAGAACACCAAGCTTCTCCCTCAAGTACTCAAACTTCACTCTAGCCATTTCTAGCATAGAATCACATCAAGGTTGATTATTTCCAAGGATAGCCTGTGAGATTCTCTAGGACTGATTACATCCAAGGACAACCTACAGGACCGTTTATGTTTGAGCAACCTATGAGCTTCACCAGGATCTTGTGCTCAGACAAACTGTCTCAACAGCTATGCTATAACTCCCTCTTTCGAGAGATCTCTATCTGGATCACAAACCAAAGCTTCACTACTCCTCTATGCACCATATCCCTGATATCATGATATTTGATCTCGATATGCTTCGACTTGTCATGGAACACCGGGTTCTCTGACAAATTCACACAACTATGGGTTTCGTAATATATATAAGTAGAATCCAACTGGAGATCAAACAAATTATATAGTAGCTTCCTCAACCACACTACCTCACAACTAGTCTAATAAACTGTGACATACTCTGCTTCAGTTGTACTTAGTGCCACGTAGGACTGCTTCTTGCTAAACCAAGAGATCACGCCTAATCCCATACTAAAGTAGCACCCCGAAGTGCTCTTCCTATCAATGGTACTTCTTGTCCAATCTGAATCCACATAACCCTCCAGGTTAATCTTCAGATACACTTCATATTTGAGCCCATAGTCAACTGTACCCTTCAGGTACCTCAGAATATTCTTTGCAGCAATTAGGTGAACATGTCTCAGATTCGTCAAGAATTGGCTCAATGTATTCATGGAAAATAAAATATCTAGTATTGTGTTCATCAGGTACATCAATGACCCAATCATCTAATGATACATCATAGCATCAACCGACTCTGTTGAAGCATCACTCAATAGCTTCAGTTTCGATGCCATACGTGTGGTCATGGCCTTACAGTCCATCATCCTGAACATCTTTAGGATATCTACTGCATAATTTCCTTGTCTGAGGTAGATTCCATCTGCATTCTGCCACACCTCCATGCCTAGAAAGTAGTGCACCATACCCAATTCTTTCATCTCAAAATCGACAGCAAGTCTCCTTCTTGCAACTTTAATGAGTTCCACTTTTTTTTCAGGGACAATTCATCGACATATAAAAGAATCATCACTGGTATTCCACCTTCAACCTTGAAGTAAAGGTTGGAATCCTCTTTACTCTCAGTAAATCATAGAGCCATCAGTAAGTTGTCCATCCTGTCGTACCATGTCGAACCTCAGGATCTTCTATTGTTACTCCCTTTGAAGTGGAGCATCACTCTCCCTCTGCCTTTCATACTTTATGTATTGAAACATTCTATACTAGAGTGACAAGTAGCTTCCTATGCTACTAATATTATATGTATCCATCTAGGGTCACTAGATGCCAAGATCCTCTATCTTGAACCTTTTAAAAAATTTTCTCGTACCCATCTATGAGCTTGTCATCCTCTATACGCTTTCATCTTCAACATTGTAGCAAAGGTTAATATCTTCATCACTCTAGGTGATATTCAAGCTCCTCATGTATGTGTTATCCCATGGGTGCCTTCTAAGCTCGTACGAGGTGTTCCTTCATTTTGCACACATGAGTCTGGTTGTCATGTGTCTTAACTTCCAATGGCTGCAAATGTCTCTTCGTAGTCTATGCCTTCTTTCTATGAGAGGCCTCATGCCACAAATATTTCCTTGTATCCCATGCTATTGTTGTCTACTACATGCTGGATCTTGTAGATCCATATGGAAGATACTACAAACTTCCCTTCAAGTCTTCGACATCGCATTCTAGGCATCATTCTTTAGTTTGGATTATTAGAGTGATTCTTGAATTGTTGTCACTTGTTCTTTGGAACAAGTCTCATCCTTCTTTTCTTGTAGGTGATTGTATGCGATCTTTCCTACACGTCAAATGCACCAGTTGTATGGTTAGAAAATTTTCATAACGCATATTCACAATGGAAAATTCTTATGCATAAAGATATAATCATGCAACTATTTTAGCCAATACAACATTCATCCATATCTCACAGAAACTTTCTAGATGCCTTCCATCTCTACCTTGACATCATTGAGATTGTGCACTAATCCGATATGTCAGCAAAGAGGTTTCATTCATGATAAGTAGAAATGGAGATTTGTATAGCACCATGATCTACTTACCCATCACATCCATATTGGTATTATATTGTCATTAATGCAAACATTCTGTCATGCGTAACACATCAACTGAATATAAACAAATTCATAACCAAACAATATCATGAAATGACAATTGAACACTTATCTTTATTTTTTTCATGGGTAGACTCCTTCTTTCAGCTTCATCATCTTCTTCATTCATAATAGCATCATTTCTTATCCAAATGCTAAGATGTATAAGAGGTTTTTCAAGAAGTTATTTATTCATATTCCTTATCGCTTGAGGGATCTTCTTTGAATCATGAGCGCTTGATCTTTAGTTGCTCCCATCTTCTCTTCTCTTGTTACGCGTTGAGATTCTTCTTATGTGCATTCTTCCTAGAGTCTGTTGAAGCTAATTACTTCCTTCTAGCACACATTCCTTGAATGAATGAATCCCATGATCCCGGGAGGCAATTCAAAGTGGTTATAACAATATCTTATTCTTCTTTGATCGCTTCATCATAACATCGAACACTTAATTTTGGTGTCTTCAAGGATGACACATGAGAGATGATTTTTAATAGAATATGTAATGATTCTCTTTGCTCTGGCCTTAGCCACATCTCCCTCTAGCTCTTAGAATTGATCCAAGTCAATTTATTCAAGGATCATGGAGGTCCTATACTTCCATACTTGGAATTTTTCAGCTTCACCAAGCTTGTCATCAAGCTAGTGTGATAGGTCATTTTGAAATGAGAAGTTCAAATATAAATAACAACATATTAGATCTTACTGATTTGAGGTTTTCGTCCTCGTTTTGGATCTGGCTAATCTAGGGTTTTTCAGATAAACCCTAATTTTCACAACTTGGAATCTTTTAGATCTGATTGGATAGAAATATGCACCTCCTCAAGGCAATCTGAGCAGCATACTCATTTTCCCAAAACTATGATCAAAACTGCATAATATTTTATGCCATAGTTTTCTTCAATTTCTTCTACAGGATTACCTGATATTTTTTTTGCAATATCTCTGAAATTACTGCTCCTATATGTCTAAAACCTCGCACTGAGGTATCATTATCTATCCTCTTTCCAACACCATAGGTGTGAGCAGAATTGGTTTCACCAATTCGGACTTATGAGAGTTTTCCCAAGGTGGATTATTTCAAGTTTGTTCAACATAGAGAAATTGTACAGACTTCCACATGTCACTATTTCACCTTCAGGGTCTAAAACATTTATCACATAAATTACAATATGTTCCCTATCTAGAATAGCTTGCAAATTTTCATTTGGACCTTTGTAGCCTGAGATATAGCAATTTTTCCTAGGTGTCCTATTTAGGGATGAATCCAGGGAGAGGCTGGAACCCTGATTTGGAGGAATCATATCTCCCAGAATGTAGCGAATATAAGGATTCAAAGTTTACAAAGTGTACATCACAAACTTATCTTTGGTCTGTAAAATTTTCATATCCTGAGCCTTCTCCAATATCTAGATATAGCAAATGCACCAAAATGACTATTTTTAGTCTTTTAGGGTTTTCTGGTCTGGGGTCAAGTTAGGGTTTGACTTTCCCATATTTTTACCCAACCAAAAATTTCAAAATTGGTCTCTAAATTGTGATTTCAAGGAGGAGACAAATCATATGCTGGGATCACTCAAAAATTCCTCTTTTGTGAAAATCCCTAATTTCCCGCAGCAGTGACAGGTTAAAATGAAAAATGCCCGAAATCAAATTCTGCTTCAACAGAAAGATGCACCCTTCAATGGAGAGTTATCCTAGCCTCCTTTTTCCGATGATCTGTGGAGAGAGACCAAAAAGTAAGAAGCCTGAACAAAATAAAAAATCTTTTGAAGGGGCCTCCGGCTCTAAGAAGAAGAAACTTGAGAAGAAATTATGTCCCTATTTTGAAAAGGGTACCATATTGAACATCATTGTACAAGGAAGCAACTTGATGAAATGAATACCCTTCTCAAGGAGCATAACATTCTTTCTCCACAAATATCAAAGAAGTTAGATAATGGAAATGAAAGATGTCATGCTTTGAAAGCAAGACTATCTCGGTCTACATCATATTTGATTGATTCTGGAGCCTCCAATCACATGGTGGCCTCTAAGGATCTCTTCTCCTCTTTCAATATCAAAGAAGGGCCCACTATTCACATGGGAGATGATTCCAAAATTCCAGTAGCAGGAAGAGGCACCATTAAATTAAAGCATGGTATGTTCAGATATGTCCTATATGTGCCCTCCCTTGCAGCTAACATGTTTTCTGTTTATCAGATGACCCACACCGACTCACCAAAACAAGTGGTGTTTGGACCTGACTCAATGGAGATCACAAAAATCTCAAGTAGGGAGCTTGTAGAGAAAGGAATTTCTAATCATGCCTCCAAGGCATACATTTTCTCTCACTTCATGCCATACACAGCTCCAGCATCACCACAACTTTCATTCGAAGCTGATGAAGGTATACAAATTCCTTAACTTCCTATTGCAAATTCATTTTCAATTCCTGGAATTTCATATTCATATTCAGAAGAGGAGTCATCCCAACATGATCTAGACATTGAGCTTACACTTCAAAGGGATCTATATCTAGAGCCAACATCTACCTCATTCCAACAGCCTAAATTGGCTAAACAACTCATAGAAGCTGCTGGAGATGGTGCTGGGGATCCATATGACAAAAGAAGAACAAGCTCCCAGTATCAGAAAGAGAGTGTTGCACTGTCTCACATAGATCCTCTTCTTCCTGAGAGGTGTTTTATGATGCTTGGGTTAGATCCTTAATCCTTCAAGGACGCTTGCCATGATCCTAGATGGAACGAAGTCATCGATGAGGAGTTTGATTCACTACATGACAACCAGACCTAGGAACTTGTCTCTTTACCTCCAGGAAGGAAGCTAGTACAATGCAAATGGATCTACAAAACAAAAATAGCTATTGATGGGACCATAACCAAGTACAAGGCTCGGTTAGTGGAAAAAGGGTACTCTTAGGTCCAAGGCTTGGACTACAATGAGACATTCGCTCCAGTAGCTAGAATGGACTCCATCATGCCGGTACTGGCCATTGCTGCTTCCAAGAGATGGGAGGTACATCACATGGATGTGAAGAGTGCAATAATTCATGGTGATTTGGAGGAAGAGATATATAACAAACAACCTGAGGGGTTTATTCATGATCCTTCATTAGTCTGTAGACTGAGGAAATCACTATATGGACTCAAACAAGACCCAATGGCATGGTACTCCAAGATGGATTCCTTCCTCGTCTCTTAGAAGTTTGAAAGGTGCAAATATGATTGCAATGTCTACATGAAGAAGAAGGAGGGGTTATTTCTTCTAGTTTTATTGTATGTGGATGACCTGATCATTACTAGCAACTCTGCTACTAGATTGAGTAACATCAAGTCTTCTCTTAATAAAGCATTCTCTATGACTAACTTAGGATTGTTAATAAATTTCATTGGTCTTGAAGTAAGTGAAAAGACTTCGGGAATCATGAACTCATAGTCCAGGTATTCATTAGACATTCTTAAGATATTCCACATGGAGGATTGCAAGGTAGCCCCCTGCCATTTTCTAAAATGCATTAGGCTTGAAGAAGGTGGTTCCACACCTTTGGTGGACAACACTCTCTACAAACAACTCATTGGAATACTTTTGTATCTAACTCATTCAAGGCCAGACATATCCTATGCTATGAGTGCTACTTCCAGATATATGCAGGATCCACATGAATTGCACCAGAAGGCAGCAAAGAGGATCTTGCACTATGTGCATTGTGCAGGGTACTATTGATTATCAGATCCACTATGCTGCTGGAGCACAGCTGGATCTCATAGGATTTACAGACTCAGACTGGGAAGGATATATAAATGATAGTAAATCCACCTCGGGTTTTGTATTCATGATTGGATTTGGGGCAATTTGTTGGTCCAGCAAGAAGCTCTTGTACTTTCTTCAACAAAAGCAGAGTATCAGGGAGATGTGAATGCAACTATTCAGGTAGTTTGGCTACATGGAATATTGACAGAGTTTGGGATTCATACTTCACCTATAGTAAATATTTATTGTGACAACCAGAGTACAATCAAGATCTCCAGTGATCCTATTCAGAAACAGAGGATAAAGCACATAGATGTTCACATGCACTACATTCGGGAACTGGTGCATGATAGAACCATCACACTGCACTAATGTTTGATAGATGATCAAATTGCAAATATGTTTACCAATTATTTTACCAAAAAGAGATTTTCTTTTCTCAGGTCTCTTTTGGGCATTAAGGCTTGATTTTCAATTCCTATTTTAGGGGGTTTTTCCCAATATTTTTTCCTACCACATTTGTATTATGTCTCTTAGATTGTATATTTGGTGACCTGTGGTCTTGTTACTAGGGCGCACAATTTTCCAAGTTATGATTCAGGGGGGGTGTTAGGATTATTAATCCTCCCTTGTTCATATTGTCTAGTAGATTAATTATTTCCTAACTTAGGAACCTTAATTAATTGGGTCCACTAGTACAATCGGGTCCACTTGGCCTAACGGGGCCACATGTACCAGTCACTGGAGTGTGGGGAACACTGCTAGATGTTAAATTCCACTTACTGCATGTGCATTCATCAGTTTGGGTGCCTCCTAGACCAATCCCTACATTTTAGGAGCCATTTGGAGTCCCAACACCAACCTACTTCAGTTGGTTGGAGTTAGTACTAGTTAGTCTCTGTTAGCCCTCAGTTAATTTCAAATAGTTCACAAAACGTTATCTAGCACATGTCTTGCATTTATAATGCATGGATGCATGTGGAGTAGGATCCTTTTCCCACCTACCACACTCAGTTGCACTGAGTTAACTAGCTGTCACTATTTGTTTGAGTTGGTTGGACATCTGGGAGTTGCTTTTGGACTCCGATATTGATTGAGATACCATGAGTTAGAGATTCAGTTAGATACAATCATATCCACTTGGGATATTTGAATTTATAACCCATTCATTCGAATTAATTTCCTATGTAAACTATTGTAACACTAGATTTTATCATTGTGAATGATACTGTAAATTCCTGAGCAATAATTGTCTGTTTCCTGTGTGGTTTGTTTTTTTCAATTTGTATCTTCATTCTCCATTCTTTTGCTGCAAACATTATTAGAACTATATTCTTGAATATATAAATGGAATTCAAAGTCTAATATGGTATCAGATCCTTCTTAGGCAGGTTTGATGGTTATTTCTCTCCATTGAACATCAAAAGCAGCTGGGTTTCCACAGATTTCCCCTATATAAACTTGCTAGCTCTGGATTTATTCAGAGAAGCGTAGAGGGCATGACGGACCCTAAAAACATGTTCAAGTCGAGAGGAAGGCCATGATTCTAACAGTTCATATGTTTTAGTGTGTTATTGCAGTGAAATTGATAGGTGCTACGTAGCTTGTGTGAAGTTTTGCAATACTTCCAGCTACAGCAATTATGAGTTCTCAAACTCCTGAACCACAAATCCTCACAACTTCCAATTATCTTGATTGGAGGATTTATCTGTAGATGGCCTTATGCAAGCATGGCTAACATAGGACCATACATAGATGGGAGCCTAAGCCTCATCAACCGGTAGAGCAGAACAAGTTTCTAAATGGTTGGGATGAAGAATTTAGGTGCTTATGTACTTATATTTGCAGAGATATCCTCTTACACCTAGAAGGCTTGAGGGCTCACAGAGAATCCTGGGAGAATATTGATAGTTTGTTTAACAAACAAGATGAGCTTCAGGGACACATTCTAGAGAATGAGTTGGTATCTTTACATCTTAGCAGTTTCGACACTATTGAGCAATTCTTTACTAAATTCAAGTCTCTAGTACTCCAATGTAGATAGTGCAAGATAGAGCAAAAGGATGAGAAGAATGTCCTTTCCATACTCAACAAACTAGGTCCTGAGTATTCTGTGTTTGTTTCCATATTTCATTCCAAGTGGGAAAGCTTTCCTGATTGGAAGGTTCCTTCCTTAGATTCTTTTTCTGAGTCCTTAATCAAGGAGAAATACAAATTGATGCCAATGGGAGTCATCAAGAAATCCAAAGATCAAGCTCTCTTAGTTTCTGACTCTTCCAAAGTGCAATAAAAAGGGAAATCAAAGAAGAAGGAGCCAAAGGAAGCTGATTCGAAGCCTAAACAAAATCAGCAAGCTTCTGAAGGGGATTCTAGCTCTAAGAAGAAGAAAGTTGAGAAGAAATTATTTCCCTATTGTGAAAAAGGGTACCATCTTGAAGATCATTATATGAGGAAGCAACTTGATGAAACAAATTCCCTTCTCAAGCCGCATAACATTGCTTCTCCACAAATAGCGAAGAAGTTAGATAATGGACATGAAAGATGTCATGCTTTGAAAGAAGGACTATCTCAGTCTACATCATATTTGATTGATTCTGGAGCCTCCAATCACATGGCGGCCACTAAGGATCTTTTCTCCTCTCTCAATATCAAAGAAAGGCCCACTATTCACATGGGAGATTATTCCCAAATTCTGGCAGCAGGAAGAGGCACCATCAAAGTGAAGTATGGTGTGTTCAGAGATGTCCTATATGTGCCCTCCCTTGCAGCTAACCTATTGTCTATTTATCAGATGACCCACATTGGCTCACCAAACAAGTGGTGTTTGGACCTGACTCAGTAGAGATCACAAAAATATCAACTTGGGAACTTGTAGCGAAAGGAATTGTTAATCATGCCTCCAAGGAATACACTTTCTCTCACTTCATGCCATACATAGCTCAACTGTCACCACATCTTTCATTCGAATTTGATGAAGGTATAAAAATTCCTTCACTTCCTATTGGAGATTTAGTTTCAATTCCAGACATTTCATATTTAGATTTAGAAGAGGAGTCATCCCAGCATGATCCAGACATTGAGCTTACCCCTCAAAGGCATCTAGATCTAGATCTAGCATATATGTCATTCCAGCAGCTTAAATGGGCTAAACAACTCCTAGATGCAACTCGAGATGGTGTTGGGGATCCATATGACAAAAGAAGAACGAGGTCCCAGTATCAGAAGGAGAGTGTTGCACTATCTCACATAGATCATGTTCTTCTTGAGAGGTGTTTTATGATGCTTGGGTCATATCCTCAATCCTTCAAGGAGTCTTGCCATGATCCTAGATGGCAGGAATCCATGGATGAGGAGTTTTATTTGCTACATGAAAACCATACCTGGGAGCTTGTCTCCTTACCTCCAGGAAGGAAGCTGGTACAATGCAAATGGATCTACAAAACCAAAATAGCTACTGATGGGACTACAACCAAGTACAAGGCTTGGTTAGTGGCAAGAGGGTACTCTTAGGTCGAAGGCTTGGAATACAATGACACATTCACTCCAGTAGCTAGAATGGACTCCATCATGTTGGTATTGGCCATTGATGCTTCCAAGAGACGGGAAGTACATCACATGGATGTGAAGAGTGCCTTCATCCATGGTGATTTGGAGGAATAGATATATATGAAACAACCTATGTGGTTTATTGATGATCCTTCCTTAGTCTACAGACTGAGGAAATCAATGTATGGAATCAAACAAGCCCCAAGGGCATGGTACTCCAAGATGGATTCCTTCCTCATTTCTAAGAATTTTGAAAGGTGCAAATCTAATTGAAATGTATACATGAAGAAGAAGGAGGGGTTCTTGCTTCTAGTTGTATTGTATGTGGATGACTTCCTCATTACTAGCAGCTCTACTTTTGGATTGAGCAGCATCAAGTCTTCTCTTAATAAAGAATTCGCTATGACTGACTTAGGACTATTAAGATAGTTCATTGGTCTTGAAGTAAGTCAAAATACTTTGGGAATCATGATCTCATAGTCCAGGTGTTCATCAGGCATGCTTGGGAGATTCCACATGGAGGATTGTAAGGGATCTTCCTGCCCTTTTCTATCAGGCATCAAGCTTGAAGAAGGTGGTTCCACACCTTTGGTGGACAACACCCTCTACAGACAGCTCATTGGAAGCCTTTTGTATCTCACTCATTTGAGACCAAACATATCCTATGTTGTGAGTGCTGCTGCCAGATATATGCAGGAGCCATATGAGTTGCACCGGAAGGTATAAAATAGGATCTTGCACTTTGTGCATAATAATATTGATTATGGGATCCACTATGCTACTAGAGCGCAGTTGGATCTCACAGGATTTACAAACTCATACTAGGAAAGATATGGAAATGATAGGAAATCCACCTCGGGTTTTGTATTCATGATTGGATCTGTGGAAATTTTTTGGTCTAGCAAGAAGCAAGTAGCTCTTGCACTTTCTTTAGCAGAAGCAGAGTATCGGGGAGCTGTGAATGTAGTTATTCAAAATTTTTGGCTAAATGTCATCATGACAAAGTTCAGGATTCAGACTTCACCTACAGTAGATCTTTATTGTGAAAACCAGAGTACAATCAAGATCTCCAGTGATCCTGTTCAGAAGTAGAGGACAAAGAACATAGAGGATCACATGCACTACATTCGGGAACTAGTGCATGACAGAACCATCACACTACACTATTTTGTGATAGATGATCAGATTACAAATATTTTTACCAAGTTTTTCAGCGAAAAGATATTTTCCTTTCTCAGGTCTCTTTTGGGAATTAAGGATTGATTCTCAGTTCCTATTTGAGCGGGGTTTTTCCAAGAGGTTTTCCTACCTCATTTGTATTATGTCTCTTAGATTGTATATTGGGTGACATATGGTCTTGTTACCAGGTCCCACATTTTTCCAAGTTAGGATTCAGTGGGGGTGTTAGGATTATTAATCCTCCCTTGTTCATATTGTCTATTAGATTAATTATTTCCTAACCTAGGAACCTTAATTAATTGGGTCCACTTGGCCTAATGGGGCCACATGTACCAGTAATTGGAGTGTGAGGAACACTGCTAGAGGTTAACTGCCACTTAATCCATGTGCATGCATGAATTTGGGCGCCTCTTAGACCAATCCCTACATTTTAGAAGCCAGTCGGAGTTTCGACAACAACCTATTTTAGTTAGTTGAAGTTAGTACTAGTTAGTCTTAGTTAGCCCTCAGTTACTTTCAGCTAGTTCAAAATCAGTTAGCTAGCGCATGTATTGCATGGATAATGCATGGATGCATGCAGAGTAGGCACATTTTCCCACCTACCACACTTAGTTGCACTGAGTTAATTAGATGTAACTATTTGTTTGAGTTGGTTGGGCATCTGGGAGTTGATTTTGGACTCCGATATTGATTGAGAGACCATGATTTATAGATTTAGTTAGATACAATCATATCCACTTAGAAGATTCCAATTCATACCCCATGCATTCGAATTATTTTCCTATGTAAACTATTGTAACACCGGATTTTATCATTGTGAATGATATTGTAAATTCTTGAGCAATACTTGTCTGTTTCCTCTGTGGTTTGTTTTGTTCAGTTTGTATCTTCATTCTGAATTATTTTGCTGCAAACATTTTTAGAAATATCTACTTGAAGATATAAATGGAATTCAAATTCTAATATGGTAATCAAAGCCTTCTCAGGAAGGTTTCATGGTTGTTTCTCTCCATTGAACGTCAGAAGCAGTCAGGTTTCCACAGAAGTCCCCTATGAAAATTTTCTAGCTCTAGATTTATTCAGAGCAGTGAAAAGGGCGTGACGGACCCTGAAAACATGTTAATGTCAAGAGAAAGGCCATGATTCTAATAGTTCATATGTTTTAGTGTGTTATTGCAGTGAAATTCACAGTTGCTATGTAGCTTGTGTGAAGTTTTGTAGTACTTCTAGTCAGAGAAATTATGAGTTCTCAAACTCTTGAACCACAGATCCTCACAACTTCCAATTATCTTGATTGGAGGATTGATATGCAGCTATCCTTGTGCAAGCATGGATACAACATGATCATACATGGATGGGAGACTGAGCCTCATCAGCTGGCAGAGAGGAAGAAGTTTTTGAACCATTGTGATGAAGCATTCAGGTACTTATGTACTTATATTTCCAGATATATCCTTTTCCACCTAGAAGACTTGAGGACTCCCAGAGAAGCCTAGGAGAAGCTTGATATTTTGTTTGACAAACAAGATGAGCTTCAGGGACACATTCTAGACAATGAGTTGGTATCTTTACATCCTAGCAGTTTCAAGACTATTGAGCAATTCTTTACTAAATTCAAGTCTCTAGTACTCCAATGCAGATAGTGTGGGATAAACTAGAAGGATGAGCAGAATTTCTTTTGCACACTCAACAAACTAGGCCCTGATTATTTTGTGTTTGTTCCATATTTCATTCCAAGTAGGAAAGCTTTCTTGATTGGAAGGTTCCTTCCTTAGATTCTTTTTTCGAGTCCTTAATCAAGGAGCAAGACAAATTGATGAGAATGGGAGTTATCAAGACATCCAAAGATCAAGCTCTCTTAGTTTCTGACTCTTCAAAAGCACAAGAAAGGGGAAATCAAAGAAGAAGGAGCGAAACGTAGTTGTTTTGAAGCCTAAACAAAATCAGAAATCTTTCGAAGGGGCCTCCAGATCTAAGAATAATAAATTTGAGAAGAAAATATGTTCCTAATGTGAAAAAGGGTACCATCTTGAATATCATTGTATGAGGAAGCAACTTGATGAAATGACTTCCCTTCTCAAGCAGCATAACATTGCTTCTCCAAAAAGAGAAAAGAAATTAGATAATGGGCATGAAAGAAGTCATGCTTTGAAAGCAGGGCTATCTCGGTCTACATCATATTTGATTGATTCTGGAGCCTCCAATCACATGGTGGCCTCTAAGGATCTCCTCTCCTCTCTCAATATCAAATAAGGGCCTACTATTCACATGGGAGATGATTCCCAAATTCCAGCAGCAGGAAGAGGCACCATCAGAGCGAAGCATGGTGTGTTCAGAGATTTCCTATATGTTCCCTCCCTTTTAGCTAACCTATTGTATGTTTATCAGATGACCCACATTGGCTCACCAAAACAAGTGGTGTTTGGACCTAACTCAGCGGAGATCAAGAAAATATAAACTAGGGAGCTTGTAGTGAAAGGAATTGCTGATCATTCCTCCAAGCAATACATTTTCTCTCACTTCATGCCATACACATCTCCAGCATCAACACGAATTTCATTTGAAGATGATTAAGGTATAAAAATTCAATCACTTCCTATTGCAGATTTAGTTTCAATTCCTGACATTTCAGATTTAGATTCAGAAGAGGAGTCATCCTATCATGATATAGACATTGATCTTACACCTCAAAGTGATCTATATCTAGATCCAGTATTTGCCTCATTCCAGCATCCTAAATGGGATGAATAGATCATAGAACCAGCTGGAGATGGTGATGGGGATCCATATGACAAAATAAGAATGAGGCCCAAGTATCAGAAGGAGAGTGTTGCACTGTCTCACACAGATCCTTTTCTTCCTGAGAGGTGTTTTATGATGCTTGGTTCATATCCTCAATCCTTCAAGGAGGGTTTCCATGATCCTATATGGAAGGAATCCATGGATGAGGAGTTTTATTCTCTACATGACAACCAGACCCAAGAACTTGTCTCCTTAGCTCCAGGAAGGAAGATGGTACAAGGTGAATGGATCTACAAAACAAAATAGCTGCTGATGGGACCACAACTAAGTACAAGCCTCAGTTAGTGGAAAAAGGGTACTCTCAGGTCCAAGGCTTGGACTACAATGAGACATTTGCTCCAGTAGCTAGAACGAATCCATCATGATGGTATTGGCCATTGATGCTTCCAAGAGATGGGAAGTACATCACATGAATGTGAAGAGTGCCTTCCTTAATGGTGATTTGGAGGAAGAGATATATATGAAACAACCTAAGGTTTTTATTGATGATCCTTCCTTAGTCTGTAGACTGAGGAAATCATTGTATGGACTCAAACAAGTCCCAAGGGCATAGTACTCCAAGATGGATGCCTTCCTCATTTCTCAGAAGTTTGAAAGGTGAAAATCTGATTGAAATGTCGACATGAAGAAGAAGGATGGGTTCTTGATTCTAGTTGTATTGTATGTGGATGACTTACTCATTACTAGTAGCTCTACTGCTAGATTGAGTAGCACCAAGTTTGCTCTTAATAAATCATTCGCTATGACTAACTTAGGACTGTTAAGACAGTTCATTGGTCTCGAAGTAAGTCAAAATTCTTCGGGAATCATGATCTCATAGTCCAAGTATTCATCAGAAATGCTTAAGAGATTCCACATGGAGGATTGCAAGGAAGCCCCATACCCTTTTCTATCAGGCATCAGGCTTGAATAAGGTGGTTCCACACCTTTGGTGGACAACACTCTCTATAGACAGCTCATTGGAAGTCTTCTATATCTCACTCATTTGAGACCAGACATATCCTATGCTGTGAGTGTTGCTTCCATATATATGAAGTAGCCACATGAGCTACACTAGAAGGAAGCAAAGAGGATCTTGCACTATGTGCAGGGTACTATTGATTATGGGCTCCACTATGATACTGGTGCATAGCTGGATCTCACAGGATTTATAGACTCAGACTAGGCAAGAGATGGAAATGATAGGAAATCCACCTCAGGTTTTGTATTCATGATTGGATCTAGGGAAATATGTTGGTCTAACAAGAAGCAAGCAACTATTGCACTTTATTCAACAGAATCAGAGTATCGAGGAGCTATGAATGCAGCTATTCAGGAATTTTGGCCACATGGAATCTTGACAGAGTTCAAGATTCAGGCTTCACCTATAGTAGATCTTTATTGTGACAACCAGAGTACAATGAAGACCTCCAGTGATCATGTTCAGAAGCAAAGGACAAAGCACATAGAGGTTCACATGCACTACATTCGGGAACTGGTGCATGACAAAACCATCACACTGCACTACTATTCGACAGATGATCAGATTGCAGATATTTTTACCAAGTCTTTTACCAAAAAGAGATTTTCCTTTCTCAAGTCTCTTTTTGGCATTAAAGATTGATTCTTAGTTCCTTTTTGAGGGGGGTTTTCCCAAGAGGTTTTCCTACCTAATTTGTATTATGTCTCTTATATTATATATTGGGTGACCTATGGTCTTGTTACTAGGGCCCACAATTGTTCAAGTTAGGATTTAGGGGGGGTGTTAGGATTATTAATCCTCCCTTGTTCATACAGTCTATTAGATTAATTATTGCTTAACTTAGGAACCTTAATTAATTGGGTCCACTAGTACAATTGGGTCTACTTGGCCTAATAGGGCCACATGTACTAGTCACTAGAGTGTGGGGAACACTGCTAGAGGTTAACTTCCACTTACTTCATGTGCATGCATGAGTTTACATGCCTCCTAGACCAATCCCTACATTTTAGGATCCATTAGGAGTCCCGGCACCAACCTACTTCAGTTAATTTGAGTTAGTACTAGTTAGTCTCAGTTAACCCTCAGTTACTTTCAGCTAGTTCACAAATAGTTATCTAGCACATGTCTTACATTGATAATGCATGGATGCATGTGGAGTAGGCTCCTTTTCCCATCGACCACACTCAGTTGCACTGAGTTAACTAGCTGTCACTATTTGTTTGAGTTGGTTGGACATCTGGGAGTTGATTTTGGACTTCTATATTGATTGAGAGACCATGAGTTAGAGATTCAGTTAGATACAGTCATATCTACTTGGGAGATTCAAATTCATACCCCATGCATTTGAAATATTTTCCTATATAAACTATTGTAACACCGGATTTTATCATTGTGAATGATACTGTAAATTCCTGAGAAATACTTGTGTGTTTCCTGTGTGGTTTGTTTTTTTTAGTTTGTATCTTCAATCTCCATTCTTTTGCTACAAACATTATTAGAACTATCTGCTTGAACATATAAATGAAATTCAAATTCTAATAAGCTCCTCTTCTCTCACTCATGCACTATAGTTGAGTGAGTGTGTGTATCAAATAGAGAGTCTCAACCTTTATTTATACTTTTTTTCCACTTGAAATATACTCTATAGGGCCGACTTCACTAGGAGAGTCTAATAACCCTAATACCCCTCAACTGTGGGGACTATTTCCCTGACTTACAACTGAGGGTTAACCTCAATGACTTTATATGATTTTATTATATTATTTATTCTCTCGATAGGAACATAGGGGTACAATGAAATACAATATAAGATATACGATTGAATACATTCCGAAGTTACAAATACACCAACGGGATACTTGGTCCTCGGAATTACATCTTGCAAGTCTCTAGTTTTGTTTTCCGCTTCTTGTGGAGTTGTGGGTTGGTAAAATTTTACCAGCCCTTTCAAATGTTCATCGAGTTTTTTTGTAAAAAAATGGATCATCCTTGCTTCTGATGTCAGTAACCAATACAACCACCTTTTGGAACTCTGAAATGTATGCTTTTGGAGTTCTAACTTGTCTAATGTGTGCCAAATATCGGAAAGAGATATCAAGATCTCTCTGGTCAAAAATTTCTGTTAATTTTATGGTGAACTCCTCATATGTGACTACTTGATCATGGCCTAGGGTATTCATTCCATGAAACCACTAGTAAATTTCCTCCCCATCAATATATAAGGCCTCCAACTTGATGGCATCCCTTTCTGCCATAGGATTCAATTGAAAAGATGTGTCCATTTTCTAGATCCAAGAGCTCACTGAGCAATTGGAAGTGCCATCTGTTAGCACCTCTATTTTGAACAGCTAAGGAAGAAATATGATGGAGGAGTAATAAAAGTATACATTAACTTGGATAAGTTTAATAGTTTGATTCTACTATAAATTTGCACATAGTGGTTAATTTGGCACATGATCCAATGGTGTAAAGCGATTAAGGTGAAGATCTATGGTTTAAAATAGATCCACTAGATAAAGATGCGCAGGAGATAAGGAGAAGCAGATATGGTTAACAAAACTTGAAGATCAACGGTGATGGAGTGAAGCAAACAAAATCTACAGCTGTGGAATAATCCGCTGAATAAAGATGCACGTTTAAAAAAGATACAAAAGGCTAGAGGAATGGGTACAACCAATTTCGATCCATCGGCTTAAGAAAAAGTGAAAACTCATCAATGGTTATTATTGGTTCTAGAGGATAAAGTTGTGAGATGGTTAAAATGGAAAGGTGGTAGCGAAATGTAAACCACGTTCCACGTGGCGGCTCGAAGTGAATTCCGTGGAGAAAAGCAGTTAAGAAAAAATCGCTTAATGAAGGCTCCGGAATAGACCGTCATATAAAGGTAAAGTTGACTTGGTTTTAAAAAATCATTTTATTTGCATGTTGTGGACGAGCGAAGGAGATAGGCCGCCATCTTTCTGAAGTCAACCTTATGTATCTACAGTCATAGTCACAGGTAAGCCTTAAAACATTTAAGCTTCATTTAAAGAATTGTTGCCATTGTCCGTTATGGGAAGAGAACAGGGGTTCGGAGTTTTAAGCAGAGTTCTGGATGAAAGGGAGGAATTTGTTGTGGATAGAGACATAAATGTATGTGACTTGGTTTTATCATTTGGAAATGTATCAGTCTCTAAGGAGCGGTTATGGAAGTTTAATTTGCAGGGAAATGACATTTTGAGTTTCTGTAGGTCTTTTTCGTATTATTTCACCATTTAGCAAACTTTACCATTTCCAGAATTTGTTGAATGGTGCGCAAGCAGTTATTCACCTTCTGAAAGAGTCATCATTAGTCATACCTAATCCAGAATACTTTGTAAGATTGATGCAAAATCCATTCGTAGAATACTTAACCTACCTGATAGTTTCCCTGACAATTGTGATTCTGTGAATGAGTCTGTCTTAGTCGAAATGTACAAAAGTTGTAAAACCGAAATTAGATGTGGGTTTCTGTCCAGTATTCTTAATGAATGTCAGTCATTAGAGGGTCTTTTTCTGCCATATAATGTTAACATTTTCAAAAAAGAAGTGCAGTTGGTTATGTCCTTGGTCTGTCAAATTTTAGGTTTAGATGATGACATTCATATTAGCAAAGTTGTTTTAGGTTTCTTATTTAGAATGAGTTCAATTGATCCCGAGTCTCATTTAGTCCATTATTTTAGTATGGATGAGTATTTGGATGAATTCATCCATGCCTAGTTAGTTGAATTTCTGAAGGTCAAGTTTTTCAAATATCAGTCATACTTGCTGAACATCTTGCTGTGTTCAAATGTATCAGAATTACAATTCTTGTCCACCATTTTCTCTCCAAATATTTCAAAACAAATCAATATGTTCAAGTTTGTAAATACCATTATGTCTGAGATGTACAAGTTGTTGTTTGATGAAGTATTACCAAGGGTATTAGAAGAAATGGAACTCATGCTGTAATCATCTTTGGAAGACAGAATAGGAGACTGGTTCTTATATAAAGATTTTACTATTTTGAGGGTGTATGGTTTCACTGGGGAACCGTACAAGTTACCTATTTTTCTGACTCCAAGAATTTTTGCACTTGAGTTCATGAGGCAGAGATTATGTGCAGAAGATGAGCATTTTGGAGCATTCAAGAAGTCTTCTAGTATTAATTTTCCTCTTAAAGTTGGTCCATTTATTTTCAAAAACAAAAGTAGACTGATGGTGGTAGAAAAAATATTAGAAATTATGGATTTCCAGAAATACCAAAGAATCAATTATGATCTGCATCATATAATTTCTCAAAGGAAGCAATCAAATAAAAACAAACCATTAGATCATTAGGTTGTTGATGGTTTAGAGGAAATAGCCAATTTGTCTTGTTTTGATGACGGTAGGAGCAATGAGTTGATTACAACAATTCAAGTACTTGATAATCTTAGCGTTTTAAATAAAAGAAGTCTTTCTAAGATTGAGAATATGGATGTGGATGAAAACAATTCATGTAAAAAGATTAAAACACATTCTCAGGATGATCAAGTTTCAGGAGAAATAATTGCAGAAGATTCAAAGAAAATAGTTTTGTTCCCGAAGAAGTCAGTACAAATGCATAAGTTTTCCTTTGGAGGAGAAGGTAGTGCAGAGCCCAGTTTAGGTTTCAAATCTAGAGCAGAGTTCGTGTCAAGTTATGTTGAAAAATAGATGAAATCATCGGAGGAGACCAAAAATCTACTTCCTCGAGTTAGAAGTTTAGTCAACCAAAAGACATCACTAATTTCTACTCAGGATGTGGAGAGGAACACCTTGAAGTTTGCTATGGTTAGTGATAATAAAGTATCTGAGATGGAAGTAAGGCTATATAAAATAAGTGTCCCCAACAAGATACAGCTTCACAAGCAGACGGGAGATATTATTTATTCATATTTATTACATGCTATTATGAAAATTCACAAATTGCAAGTCCTTGTAGATAAAATGGAAGTCCAATTGAGACACGAGAAAGTAGAGAATAAAGCAAATCTAATCTAGATTAAGAATCTACAGGAAGATGTTATAAGATTGGGGAGTGAACCAGGAAATGCACAAGCCACCAAAAATCTTTTGGAAGAAAAAGACAATACCATCTAGGTATTGAAAAAGAAGCTTAAAATCCCAAATTGTGAACACGCTCAGTCCCCACAGTTATTTGCATTGCAAGAAGAAGAAGATAAAGTTTATCAAGAGATGATGGATTACAAAGTTAAAGCTTTGAAACTGCAGGAAGAAAAAAGAAAATGGGAAATGGAAAGATCTGAATTAATGACCCAAATTTCAAAGTTGAAAAAAGATTAGAATGATGAAAAGGAAATTATGGAAGAGTTGATGAGCCAGACTCCTATTGATACAGATTTATCTCTTGTGAATATTGAAAAACATTTAAGTGAATTTTCTGCTAATGATTTATTAGTGTATATGTCATAAGTGAGCCTAAAGGATGTGGAAATCAAGGAATTAAAAGAAGAAATTGAGAAGATTAAATCAGAATTGACTAGAATGATTGAAAATAAGAATAAAATATTAAATGATAAAATCCAATTGCAGAAAAAGTTTAATGAGTTGAAGGAAAGAAGTACAGGAAAAGCTCCTCTACATGGAGCTAAGCATATAATTTGGGATACATTATCAGTGGAAGTTACTAAGTTTAGGCACTATCTAAATTTTATTGATGATTAGAGTGCACTAGTTAATTTAGCTACTCAGAGATTAAAGTTGGAAAATGAGACCATGGAGAAAAATCCTTTAAACACAGATCAAAATGATTTAAATTTTTTGAATTTTCTAACATATTAAAAGTTGCAGGAGATTGGAATTAAGGACAGAGTAGCTATTGTACTGTGGTCGAAGAAATTTATTAACAAAAATCAGCTCATGAAGGTGGTGCAGGATAAAGCAAATGCAATGTCTTCACAGATAAATGATTTCAGGCATGCTTTTAAGGAGTTATTTGAAGACAGCCTCCCTTCTTTCTGGGACGACGAGGAAAGATTATTTTCTTAGGAGCATTATCATAATCTATTAGTACAAAACCGCATGGACAATTCCAAGTTTGAAGACATGGTAAAAGGATTGACTGGGAAAATCATCATAGAGAAATTAATAGAGGATTTCGAAATATTGCAAAAGTTCTTGATCGTTAGAGGAGGATTTCCCACAATATCTTATGAGGCCTATGTGGATCTGGAAATATCTATTAGAGAAATGATAGAGTATGCCATGCCAAGTGCAGAACAATGGAGGACTATGGAAAGATTCAGGAAGAACAAGTATATTCTTCATCCTTAAAAACAGGTGTTGCGTGTCATGGAGCTGCTTATTCAGGCCTTGTTGTCACCAAGTTGATTATAATTAAACGATCTGTTATCAGAATCGAAGGATGTAGTTTTATCCCTAGTTGTTAAAGATATAGTTACAAAAACTTTGATTAACAGATTATTCAGTTATTGATCTTCTTGGAAAGAAGTTATTTGTGTATATATTTGAATTTACTTGATGTATTGGGGGTTGGAACCCATATGTTTAATCGATGTGTTTTTGAGGACATATAATTTTTTAAATAACAAAGCTGAATGCTGGTTGTTCATCAAATATTCTTGTGTCATTTATGTTACAGTCTGTGCCTTTCCTTTCTATGTGATTGTCTTCTAAGTGCCAACCTTCCATTTTGTCTTCTTCCTATCTGAAATGTAGTGTTGAATAGTTTCAAAATTGATACTTGTTATGCTCTGGATATTATTTCAGATATTTCATAAATGTTTCTGCTAAAGTTGATATGGAATTAATCTTATGATGCTCTATATTGATGGATTATTCATGTTTCTTTCTCATTCACCTGAAATCAATGAATGATTGTAACTTGATGGTTATCTTTTCTTTGTTGAAATCCCATGTATGAAATATTTGCATTATATTGATCTATTTGAATCCATTTCCCAATGGTTATATGTGTTGTTTCAACCATCTACATAATTTTAAAGTATTGATTCCAACATCTGGCCCTATTAAATTTATATTTGAGAGATCCCTCTCTGGAAAGAAAATCCAGTTTCTTTCTGAGGTGGTTTTTGCTGTTACCTTTGGGATTTACCTTTTACAACCTGAGTACATTTTGAGTGCTAACAAATTGGCACCGTTTCCAGCGACGAAAGTGCAAATCAGCCCTGGGAGAAATGGCAAAGTTTATAAAGATTAAGAAAGATTTCTGTGGGAAAACAAGAATTTTTTGTCAGTAAAGAAGGTTGTATATTTGCCCTAGCCATTCCAGTTTAAGAGTAGTTCAAAATTATAGAAGTCATTCTGGCTTCGAAAATACATACATGAGGTAATTCTGATACTGAAATTTTAAGGAGTTTAAAAGATCCAGAAAAATTGTTAAGAAAAAATATAAAGAAAAGATAGATATTTCTCTGTTTGGTGCATCATCTTCTCGAGATTCTCATAGTACTTTTTATCAAGAATGAGAAGTTAATAATGGAAATGGTTTGTTGAATTCTAAATATGAATATGATCTTAAAAAAGCTAAATTTAATCCCCGTATATTAGAGTCTTATTTACTTGATTCCCTTCGGAGATATCTGCAACAGTTTGCAAAAGTTGAAGAAACACTTGTTGTTCAAAATACTCAAAACTCCTCAGTACCTCTAAATCCACCTAGGCCAATGGCAGCTAGATTTGGTCCTTTGTGTTTACCTATTGTATTGCATGACCTTCCCCAAAATTATTCCCAAAGAATTTCTCTATTCGATGGAGAAGGAGACATAATTGCAAAGCAGCATGTGGCTAAATTTGAAGATTTTGTTGACTTGGAGGAATTTGATTATGCAGATATTAAAATGCGGTTGTTTGCTCAAAGTTTATCAGGAGAAGCAAAGAAATGGTTTAAAGATTTGTCGGCTGCATCTATATTGACTTTCCAAGCTTTCCATTATGCATTTTTAGAAAGGTGGGATGACAAACAGAGTCCTTTGCAACTTTTGTCCCAATATAATAGTCTTAAGAAGGGAGGTTTTCAATCTGTTCATAAATTTTTAAGCAGGTTTATGAGAGTTTATAATTATATTCTAGAAGATATAAAAACTTCTACAGCTACTGCTAAAATTCATTACGCTGGAGCTTTTGATAATGACTTTTCATTTTCATTAAGCGAAAGAAAATCGACAAGTCTTACTGCTATGTTTATAGATGTTTTAGAAGTGGAAGCGAATATGATGGTGAGTGGAAAAATGAAACACAGGGACATTGATAGGAGGAAAAAAGAAGAAAATACACCTTCTAATTCTTCTTATGCTACTGATATTAAATTTGAAATGATGTTGAAGACAATGGAGAAGTTGATGGATAGATTAACTGTGGACAATAGATCATTCAATAGAGAACAAGCTGATCCTCAAATCAGAAATCCAAATTTCAGAAGACCAAATCCTCCTATGCCTCCACAAAATAGGCAAAGAGATATGAGAAATCCAAGGAATCAAGAAGAACAACAAATTCAACCACCATCCCCTGAGAATTATGTTGCGGATGAAGAAGATCCTGCTGAGAATGAAATTCATCTTTTTGGGGAATTAGATTCAGAGATATATCTTACTGAAGAAGAACATAACATGTTTGCACAACAATATGGAAGTGAATAATTTGAAAGGGAGTCAGAGCAGTATTAGAGGGGTTATTTGCATGCTATGGATGATGTACAGAGGAAGATTAGGTTGAGAAACAGAGAAGTTGTTATAAATAAAGGTAGGTTAAATCCAAATCAGCCTTCCACCAGTTCATTAAATACAAAAAAAGGAAAGGAAATACAAAAAGATCCTGTTGTAAATAAAGAAGTTGAGAATGGAATACAAAAAACAAAAGGAATGAAACAAGTAGCGCCAATAGATGTAGAGAAAGTTAATTCTAATTTTAATTTGCAGAATGAACTTTCCAAGCTGAAAATATCTGTTCCTTTTAATGAGTTGCTGAGAAATAATGAGTACAAGGATACCATAACAAAGATGGTTAGAGGTCAAGGAGAATTTCATTCTAACATTTTGGAGTTGACAGATGACAATCCTACTATTTCATTCGGGCCAAAATTTGAAAGTATAGATAATTAAGAAGTCCCTCCTTTTTATTTGAGTTTGAATGTGCATGATATGGTGGTACATAATGCAATGTTAGATTTAGGTGCATCACATAATACAATGCTAAAGCGAGTAGTTGAAAGTTTGGGATTGGAAGTGACAAGACCTTATAAAGATTTGTATTCTTTTGATTCCAGGAGGGTGAAGTGTCTTGGTTTAATTAAGGGCGTGGTATTAACTTTGAATAAATTACCATCTCAAACAATAGTAATGGATGTGGTAGTGGCCGACATTCCACCAAAATTTGGGGTGTTGTTATCAAGGTCTTGGACTTCAAAGTTGAAGGGTAGTTTACAAATGGATATGTCATATGCCACTATTCCTATCCAAGATGGAAGTAGGAGGTTTTACAGTGAGAAAATAACTCCCTATGTAGTAAGAAGTCAAGATAAACCTAAAATTCATCATATATATGCTGTCAATACTGACTTGGGTTCTTCTATTTTATTTAATGATACTGTCCCGTGTGATTTGGAGTCTACATTGCAAATGAAATCTGAAGAAAATAAAAAGGAAGGAGTGATAGAACAAAATGCTTTGGAAGAGAAACAAAAAACAGAAGGTTTGTGGACTATGTATTTTGATGGATCTGTGGCAAAAGTTGGCGCTGGTGCTGGTGTGTACATAATTTCTCCCATCATGGATTTTAAAGCTTTATCATATAAATTAACATTTGAATGCACAAACAATGTAGCTGAATATGAAGCTTTGTTACTTGGGTTTGCTGCATTGAAAGATATGGGAGCATAGAGGATAAGAGTTTTGGGAGATTCAGAGCTGGTAATAAATCAGGTGAATGATAGTTATCAAACTAGTAATCCCCGGATGAGAGGTTATAGAAATGAAGTATGGGATATGATTGGTAACTTTTTTACAGAGCATACAATTAAGGTGGTTCCTAGATATGAGAATACAGTAGCTGATTCTTTGGCAGTAGCTACTGGAAAATTCAAAACCCAAGTGCTAGTCAAAAGGAATATCAAGTGGACATTATAAATAGACCATCTATACCTGATAATTCTAAATATTGGCAGGTGTTTGAGGATGATATGCAAATAATTTTTTTTTAAGAATTGTGAGAAGAATTTGTAAATACTCATATTGATGCTGAAAATGATAACTGTGAGAATTTCCAAGATGTTGATGAAAGTGAAGAAGAAAAAGTGGAACTGAAGAATTGAAGGGAACTTTAGGAGGGAAAGATATCATTCAATAGAAAAATAATTTTATACCAATAGGTTTGATCCCTTTAGAAAATTTTTTTGATCAGAATGATGTTGCTAAAGATCCTAAAGTGAAGCCTGCTGATAATGCTATTGAAGATAGGAATATTGGTACTAAAGAAAATCCAAAGATTGTGAAACTATCTAAAAATTTGCCTACGAAGGAAAAAGAAGAATATGTGAACTTGATGAAAAGGTATACAGATGTATTTTCCTGGAGTTATGAAGACCTTAAGGAATATGATACTTCAATAATACAAAACACTATTCCCATCAAGCCTGGAGAAAAGCCTTTCAAATAGAAGATCAGAAGAATAAATCCAAAGCTGCTACCAGTCATTGAGAATGAAATTAAAAAATTATTTGATGTCAAAATTATTGTGACTTTAAGATTCTCAACATGGGTTGCTAATTTAGTTCCTGTTAGAAAGAAGAATGGAGAGATAAGGATTTGCATAGACTTCAGGGATTTGAACAAGGTCTCTATAAAATATAATTATCCTTTGCTGAAGATGGATCATATATTACAGAAAGTGGTCAGAGTAGAAAGAATTTCAATGATGGATGGTTTTTCTGGTTACAATCAGAATAAGGTGCTTCCTAAAGATCAAGAGAATACTTCCTTTACTACACCATGGGGCACTTTTATGTACACAAAGATGCCTTTTGGTTTGATGAATGCAGGGGCTACTTTCAGCATGCCATGGATTTTGCTTTTGCGGGAGAAATTGGAAAATTTGTGGTAATTTACATGGATGACATCACAATTTATTCAAGGTCTGATAGAGAGCATATTCATCATTTGGAAAAAAAATTCATGAAGTGCAGGAAATTTGGTATATCATTGAATCTAAAGAAATCAAATTTCGAGCTAGAAGAAGGAAAATTGTTGGGCCACATAATCTCTAAAGATGGAATAAAGATCGATCCTGATAGAGTCAGCACAATATTAAAGGTAGGAGAACCAAGGAGCAAAAAATAAATACAGTCATTCTTGGGACAGGTAAATTTTTTAAGAATGTTCGTGGCCAGTTTTGCTGAAATATTAATGAATATTACAAATATGCTGAAAAAGGGTAATGCGATAAAATGGACAGCGAAAGCCAGGAGATCTTTTAAGGAAATAAAACAAGCTATTTCAGAGGCTCCAGTGTTGGTGAGTTCGGATTTCACTAAATATTTTCTAGTATTTTCTTATGCTTTTGAACATACTATTGCTACAGTTTTGTTACAGAAGAATGATAGGATCATGGAGCAACCCATAGCATTTTTCAGTAAGATGTGAGGGATGGAGAATTGAAATATGATTTCATGGAGAAGCAGGCCTATTCTTTGGTTAAAGCATTGGAAGATTTGAGGGTGTATATTCTTCACTCACATGTAATTGCTCATGTTCCAATCGCTGCAGTAAAAGGGATTCTTACACAATCTGACCTAGAAGAAACAAGGGTGAAATGGATAGTGATATTACTATAGTATGACATAGATATTAGACCTACCAAGTTGGTTAAAGGGTAGAGATTGGTGAAAATAATGACAGATTCAACTGTGAGTCTTTACAGCTCAATTTCTTATCTAGTTAGTCTCATCAGTTAGATATAGGGGTAGAAGTAATGATTGACTTTGTTGCATCTCCATGGTACTCTGATATTGTTGACGTTCTTCAAAATTTACAAGCACTAGCAAGATTGAGTAAATCAAGAGCAAGATCGGTGAAGTTGAAAGTTGCTAAGTTTTGTATTATAAATCGATACCTTTATTGGAAGGATCTTGGAGGTGTGTTACTCAATTGCCTTTTAGAAAATGAAGCCCATCATAGAGTAAAAGAATTTCATAAAGGAGATTGTGGAGGGCATCATTCTTGGAAGGTGACGACAAATAAAATCTTGAGAGTAGGTTACTATTGGCCGACATTGTTTTCAGATGTGTACAAAGAAACTAGCATATGTCATCAATGCCATATTTTTTACGGTAAAAGAAAGGTAATTCCCCTTCCTCTTAATCCAATAATAGTAGAATCTCCTTTTCAGCAGTGGGGTTTGGATTTCAATGGAGAAATAAACCCAATTTCTTCAGGACAACATAAATGGATCTTAACAGCCATAGATTATTTCACAAAATGGATCGAAGAAATTCCCACTAGGAGAGCAACTAAGACAGTAATTATAGATTTTCTTGAAGAAAACATATTGGCTAGGTTTGGGTACCCTAGAAGGATAGTGACAGATAATGCAGCAGCCTTTAAATCCAAAAAGATGATTAATTTTTGTCATAAATATCATATCTACTTAAATCTTTCAACTGCTTATTATCCACATGGAAATGGGTTGGCTGAGTCTTCGAATAAGAACTTGGTAAGGATCATCAAGAAGTTGTTAGAAGATAATAAAAGGTCTTGGCATACCAAGCTTAAATATGCTTTATGGGCTAACAGGATTAGTACTAAAAGAGTGATTGGAATGTCTCTATTCCAATTAGTATATGGAACTGAATTTATTTTTCCAGCATCTTTGGGTGTTCCAGTTATAACATATTTTCAGGAGCAACAAGAAGAACCAAACCACATGCAGAGAAGGATAAACCAAATCATTGATTTAGAAGAGCAAAGGAATAAAGCTTATGATAAAGTGCAGACACACCAGGAAAAAATGAAAAATACATTTGATAGAAGGGTGAAAGAAGAACAGTTCCAAGTTAATGACCTGGTGTTAAAATGAGATGCTCCTAAAGAAGATAAACATGGAAAATTTGATAACATGTGGGTATGCCATTATGTTATTGCAGGTCACAGAGGGGAAAATACATTTCTTTTGGAATATCTAAATGGGGTTTCTTTGGAGAGTAACCCTGTCAATGGAATATTTTTGAAGCATTACCTATCCTAAGGTGGAAGGTAAAGGTGTACCATAGTTTGTAAATATTTGTTTTCTTGAAAGCAGTACAGATGGTGAGATGGATATTTTTGAAGTTCGGAGTGAAGTCCCTAAGATTTAGGAGGTAAACCATTTTTCTTTAGAAGAAATATATCAGATAAAAAGTAAAAAGTTTGGAAGTTTGGATACAAAGATTGAAGACAAGCACCTAGTCTACAATTTCTTTGATACCTCATAGGGAGGATATCATCCCCATTTGGAGCCAGTTGTTAGCACCTCTATTTTGAACAACTGAGGAAGAAATATGATGGAGGAGTAATAAAAGTATACATGAACTTGGCTAAGTTTAATAGTTTGATTCTATTATAAATTTGTGCATAGTGGTTAACTTGGCACATGATCCGATGGTGTAAAGTGTTTGAGGTGAAGATCTATGGTTTAAATAGATCCGCTATATAAAGATGTGCAAGAGATAAGGAGAAGCGGATATGGTTAATGAAACTTGAATATCAACGGTGATGTAATGAAGTAAACAAAATCTACGACTGTGGAATACTCCACTGAATGAAGATGCATGTTTAAAAAAGATAGAAAATGCTAGTGGAATGGGTACAACCAATTTCGATCCAATGTCTTAAGAAAAAGTGAAAACTCATCAATGGTTACTATCGGTTCTGAAGGATAAAATTGTGAGATGGTTAAAATGGAAAGGTGGTAGTGGAATGTAAACCACATTCCACGTGGCGGCTCGAAGTGAATTCCTCGAAGAAAAGCAGTTAAGGAAAAACCGCTTAATGAAGGCTCCGGAATAGACCGTCATATAAAGGTAAAGTTGACTTGGTTTTAAAAAATCATTTTATTTGCATGTTGCGGATGAGCAAAGGAGACAGCCCGCCATATTTCTGAATTCAACCTTATGTATCTACAGTCACAGTCATAGGTAAGCCTTAAAACACTTAAGCTTCATTCAAAGAATTGTCGCCATTGTCTGTTATGGAAAGAGAATAGGGGTTAGGAGTTTTAAGCAAAGTTCTGGATGAAAGGGAGGAATTTGTTGTGGATAGAGACAGAAATGTATGTGACCCAGTTTTATTAGTTGGAAATGTATCAGTCTCTAAGGAGCGGTTATGGCAATGTAGTTTGCAAGGAAATGACGTTTTGAGTTTTTGCAGGTCTTTTTCGTATTATTTCACCATTGAGCAAACTTTACCATTTCCAGGATTTGTTGAATGGTGCGTAAGCAGTTATTCACCTTCTGAAAGAGTCATCATGAGTAATACCACATCTAGAATACTTTGTAAGATTGATGCAAAATCCATTCGCAGAATACTGAACCTACCTAACAGGTTCCCTGATAATTGTGAGTCTGTGAATGAGTCTGTCTTAGTTGAAATGTACAAAAGTTGTAAAACTGAAATTAGATGTGGGTTTCTGTCCAGTATTCTTAACGAAGGTCAGTCATTAGAGGGTCTTTTTCTATTGTATAATGTTAACATTTTCAAAAAATAAGTGTAGTTGGTTATGTCCTTGGTTTGTCAAATTTTAGGTTTAGATGATGACATTCATATTAGCAAAGTTGTTTTAGGTTTCTTATTGAGAATGAGTTCAATTGATCCCGAGTCTCATTTAGTCCATTATTTCAGTCTGGATGAGTATTTGGCTGAATTCATCCATGTCTAGTTAGTCGAATTTCCAAAGGTCAGGTTTTTCAAATATCAGTCATACTTGTTGAACATGTTGTTGTGTTCAAATGTATCAGAATTACAATTCTTGTCCACTATTTTCTCTCCAAATCTTCCGAAACAAATCAATATGTTCAAGTTTGTAAATACCATTATGTTCGAGATGTACAAGTTGTTGTTTGATGAAGCATTACCAAGGGTATTAGAAGAAATGAAACTCATGCTGCAATCATCCTCAGAAGACAGAATAGGAGACTGCCTCTTATATAAAGATTTTACTATGTTGAGGGTGTATGGTTTCACTGGGGAATCGTACAAGTTACCTGTTTTTCTGACTCCAAGAGTTTTTTCACTTGAGTTCATGAGGCAGAGATTATGTGTAGAAGAGGAGCATTTTGGAGCATTCAAGAAGTCTTCTAATATTAAATTTCCTCTTAAAGTTGGTCCATTTATTTTCGAAAACAAAAGTGCACTAATGGTTGTAGAAAAGTTATTAGAAATTATGGATTTCCAGAAAGACCAAAGAATCAATTATGATCCACATCATATAATTTCTCAAAGGAAGCAATCAAATAAAAACAAACCATTTGATCATCAGGTTGTTGATGGTTTAGAGGAAATAGCCAATTTGTCTTGCTTTGATGACAGTAGGAGTAATGAGTTGATTACAGCAGTTCAAGTACCTGATAATCCTAGCATTTTAAATAAAAGAATTCTTTTTGAGATTAAGAATATGGATGTGGATGAAAATAGTTCATGTAAAAATATTAAAACACATTCTCAGGATGATCAAGTTTCAGGAGAAATAATTGCAGAAGATTCAAAGAAAATAGTTTTGTTCCTGAAGAAGTCAGTACAAATGCATCAGTTTTCCTTTGGAGGAGAAGGTAGTGCAGAGCCCAGTTCATGTTTCAAATCTAGAGCAGAGTTTGTGTCAAGTTATGCTGAAAAACAGATGCAGTCATCAGAGGAGACCAAAAATTAGGGATAATTTTAAGAACCCCCCCGAAATTTATATGTATAAAAAATGGGCGAATCCCCCTGATATATAGGAAAACTTGAAGGCGATTTTATCAATAATATAATATGTATATATAATTTTTTTAGCGAATCTTTCATTTTATTATATAATGTTGTAAAATCTTGGCGAATATTTCATTACATAATAGAAAATTGTAAAAAATAGCGAATATTTCACTGATTTATAAAATATTGTAAAAATTGGCGAATCTTTCACTGATTTATAAAATATTGTAAAAATTGGCGAATCTTTCACTGATTTATAAAATATTGTAAAAATTTGGCGAATTTTTTTCCAGGAAGACTTGCCACCTCTTTGATTCCTATGAAATCACAATTCTTTGTGCTTTCACTTTACCTTCTAACATGTTTCTCGTCGACCTATTGCTAGGCTGGACCTTATGCATTTAATATGCCAATCGAAGCTCTAAGAATGACTTCATGTAAGAGATGTCACCCTCTACTATTGGTGTGTATTGTAGCTTCCCTTTGTAATCCTTTCATTGAAGGACTCTAGGGTCAATGGGATTATCTAGGATGACTATTTCAGTACCAAGGTTTATCATGTTCAAAAGTTTTTTACTAGGGTGTAACCTTACCTTGGGGTTAAGAAGCAACTACCCAACAAAGTTATCATACACATAACTCAACTATTTGATGATGCAGAGCATGGGGACTTAGAAACATAAGGGTTGTTTCTAAAACTCCCCAACAAAATCGACTGAAAGTTGGCGATCCATAATCATAGGAATTAGCGGGAGTACTTTGAGTTCGAGTAGGCAAAACTTAACACCACCGTGTATTTTTCCGAGAACTCTCTTTGGACGAGAATCTCAGCGATAAGATGTGTAAATATAATAAAATCGTAAAATCTACCATTTTATTGAAATGGAATCTTCCTTTAAAGTTTAATAGAGCTCATAAGCTATATAGATTTAAGCCTTCCATAAAATACTAGTATCAACATGTTAACATAAGCATGATATTATGCATTATAATAAATAGATTTCTATATTTCTAGAGTTACAAAACCAAACTAATAAGCATATTAGAATGAATTGAATTTGAGATAAGAAGGGTACTTTTTAATGACTAATTCCAAGGAAGCCCACGTGTATATAACCACATCACCATGCTTATTTGTCTCTTTTTCATGTCTATGAAGATTTGAAACTATGGAATTCCTAATAGTTCTATGGAGCCATTGGAGACAAATTTGGGTTTCTAAAAGTTCTCTTTAGGTGTATACAATACTATGATATGCATTTACTCCTGGGATGAGTTTCATTCAATCTTTTGGAAGAGATGAGGCAACTAAGAAGTCAATGATGAACCTGTTGGATGAGTTAAAGTTTGTCGTGAGAAAAAGGAAACAAAACACGTAATGTTGATGTACCATAGTAACCCCTCGGAGATGTTATTGGTTGAGATGAAGGACAACTTTGAAGACATAAATGTTAAATGACCTTCTTAACTCACTCGAAAAAGGGTATAATGCAGATCCAATAAATGAAGTTATTTAAGACTTGATTGCAGCCCCTCCTATAGTAACCCCTCGGAGATGTTATTGGTTGAGATGAAGGACAACTTTGAAGACATAAAAGTTAAATGACCTTAACTCACTAGAAGAAGGGTATAATGCAGATCCAAAAGATGAAGTTATTTAAGACTTGATTGCAGCCCCTCCTAGGGAAGATCTCGGTGATGAAAGTTATGGTGAATATTTTATTGAAGATGTTTTCCATCCTCTTGCCCAAAGCAGCTAGTACATACTTGCATCATGAGAACATTTCAGCAGTGACCACATCTTACATCGGGTACAAGGGCTTGGTAAGTTGGTAAGTCATCATGATAATCCATTTCAAATTTCTAAATACACATCTTCCATCCTGTACAATGTTCAGTGCAACAACGTCTAAGCTTCATCCCACTCACCGTGCGTGTCTTTCTATCTTTCTAGCCTTGGTAAGTTTGTAAGTCACCATGATAATCCATATCAAATTTCTAAATACAGTGACAAATATTTACATGAATTGATGAGAACACAGTGGAAAAAACCTTTCAAAAATGATGATTTTTCAAGTGCCCTAATTCCTTCATTTAATGAAAAACATGAAAATCAAAATGATGATGACACTGACAAATGAAAAATAGAATGATGATGACATCGACAAATTTTGCTTGATTGGGTGACATAGATTGGTCCTAGATTATTGGTCATTTCATAAGGGATACATCCATGACATGGACATCAAAAGTTTGATGACAGAGGTCACAAATCTACACCTTATGACATCGACAAGTGTAGGGGCTAACTGTCAAAACATACATTTTGCATGCATGGGGCTTCACTGATGCTGTAAGGTTGCCTTTATGATTAGCTGCTAGAGTTCTGTGCTTTAATATCCACACAGACAAGGCTATCAGTAAAATCACAAAAAATGCCATCTACAACTGAGAATTAAGTACAACAGAAGTGCCACTGATAACCATCCTAAAATGTTACACAGACAAAGCTATCAGTAAAATCACAAAAAATGTCATCTGCAACTGAGAATTAAGTATAACAGAAGTGCCACTGATGACCATCCTAAAATGTTTATGTGAAACATTGGGCATGTAGATGAAATTTCTATTTCCTTAGATATCTTACCCTCCATAAGTTCCTGACTTTGGCAGAAACGGAAGAGTGGAGTCCAATGTCTTTCCAATGTGCTGTGATTGTAGATCTTGATGAACTTCTATTCCATAAAATTACAACTATATGGTTGTCTGAAAGTGGACCAGCCCAAACCTGCATTGCCCTCCCAAGTTACAGTGAGAATGTGGGTGCCTAATAAGCACAGGGTTTATATTTGAGCCCTGAGCTTTGCCAGATCAAAATTTAAATCGTTGAGCTTGTGGATTAAGAGATATGAGTAAGATTTATAGTATGAAAAAAGGAGTGTTTGAATGGACGGGATGTAATTACCTCAAGATCACCTTGTTGCCTCACTTTTATCCCCTGTATTCCTAGCGGGTCTGCATACAACAAGATTGTTCGTGCTCAAATTTGAAGGAACCTATTGCAATAGACCGATAGAAAAGAATCTTAAATTACTTTAGATCCTTTCTTTAGAATGTTTTGGAAATGGAAATGAAGCCACTTCTGTTCCCGTATAGTTGCATTTTATTCCCTCAGAGATTGAGAAAGGACGCACCTTGATTGACTGCAATGACCTCTTCATTTCCAAGGATCTGTAATCTTTTATCACTCAAAAACCTCACATCACAACCAATTAGCAGAGGTGCCTAAAACCCAAAACAGAAACATAAAGAGATTAGTCAAACAATCCACCTAGCAACCCATTTGATGTGGAGTCAGATTGGAACAATACATTGAGCTTCAATGAAATGGACTGAAATCAGTTAAATCCTTTGAAAAATGCTTTTGTTTATAATGAATCATGAGCATATATCTGCAGCTTTAGTTTAGGTGATTTCTAATTGATTTTATATCTCAAGAGCAAGGAACCATATCTCTGTAACACATGGCATGTTGAATACCTTCATAAGAGCCCAAATGCTGAAATGTGAGCGATACTCCTCTGTAGTCATGTTACTTTTCCCAACCTCTAACATGTCTGGGTCTGAAGATATGGAGAAACATACAAGGTGTTAGAGGAAATCAACAGATGACAGCATTTAGACATTATTTAATTTCCTTCAGTCAGGTACAGCATTTCAAAAATCATTCTTGTAGTGATCTGAGGAACAGGTTGATAATTTGATTGTATTTGTAGCAGTGAAAGAAGTAAGAAGTGTACATTAAAAAGTTGAAGATACTGATCATTCTCTGATCTAGATGATGTTGAGATTGGAGCAAAAGCATACATGCTAGCTCTCCTTTCTTATGGAGGAAGGGAGAATTTGTGAGACTGCGCTTTGGTTCTATTATGTATCATTCTTGATGTACATTTATCTTGATTCATGATGAAATATATGATAAATTTTCCAATAAACAAAATTAACAGCAGCTAAAATCCATAACCAAACAATAGTAAAAATTGATTGGAGGACATCTTACCCAATATAAACAAAATATCGACATCAAAAATAATGGCAAATCCTAGAAAAGACCTAAATGTCAAAGTAAATTTAAGTACTAGCAAGAAATGTCATTACCATTCCATCCACCAGGTCCTGCATAGTCCGCCCACATGTTGTTTTGATCTGCCTGGGATGTTACACTGAACGAAAGCGAGTCATAAAGTAAGTATAGAACTCTCCAAAATTTCAAAAAAAATGTCTGAAATCTTTGCCTTTGATTCACAAATAATATGAATTATAAATAGTGCATTTCAATCCTTCACTCTGCACACAAATGACCTACACCATACATTTCCATGGCCATGCATTTCAATCCCCAATTTTCATACAATACACCGGAAATTGAAGTCAGAAAGGGGTAAATGTAATGATGATATCCTTCTGTTCATATTTGTATCACCTAGAGAGCATAATAGCAAGATTCAGCCATATAGACCTTTTCTGTATGGAAATTTGGTAGTAGCACAAATAGGGACAATTTTCCATACAGTACTGATATGGTGTGGTCAACTTACTTTTGATTCTCTCTGATAATATACCTCGTGTACTTAATCCCCATGGACTCATAAACTCAAAAAAACAAACAGCCCAAAAACCTCAAAAATAAGAAATAAAAAATCTTGAATACATCCTATAAATATAACTAATGAAAAAATTTTCAAGAAATGAATTAATAATGACAAAATTTTCAAGGAGTGAATTAATTTTTCTAAGTTATTAAGCATCCTTGAAGCTGAAATTCTTCTACAATTTGGAACAAAATTCATATTTTATTATCTATGAGACGTATAATTCCATATTGAAGCTGTAATGGATTTTTAAAACGTAATTTTTCTGAATCAAATCGTATTCAAATTCAAATTCGTATACAAATGATTCTACTATGCTAGAAATGCCTAGCTTAAATAGAGCTATAAACTACTTATGGATGAAATCTTGTAATCTTTGAGTGGAATCATAACCAGATAGAATGTAATATCAAATATTGTTAAGCAGCCGGTGCAGACCTCTCAAGCCATAGTGGGAACAAGAGTGCCTCATAAGTATGGACTTATGTTTCAGCATTGAGCTTCATAAGCTCAAAAATTGTGGAATTTTAAATCTGAAATCGTGGATCCCTCAGCAGTATGATCAATTTGCAACGGTCCAGTAAATTACCTCTCCCATTTAGCCTCTATGTCTAGTGTTGTTCTCCAGCTATTTCCTATATTGCGAGCCCAAGTAGCAGGATTATCAACACCCCTGTAAAACCACCGAAAAAATCCATGAAAGTCACCAACAAAATACTTCTAAAACTTGATGGTTTCGAATGTTAATCAGTATATATTTTCGATGGCATTCAGTAATATACAAGTTTCCACAGAAAGCAGAGAAGCTTTTCATACCACTCACATAGAGAATAGAATATCGGATGGCCTGTCTTAAGAAGTGCATCCCTCATAGTTGGGTACCTGCTATGCATACAAAGATAAACCATTCTGACAACTGAAAGAATGAATTTACTCTAAAATTGAAACCCTGATGAAGAAGAAGCTTGCCTGACTTCAGGTTTTGAACCATCGTTGAAACAGTTATCATATTTGAGATAATCTATACCCTGTAGATGCAAAATGCATGAGCCACTACTTCCCAATATTAATATTTAATTTTTCCTCACAATCTACCAAAATCTTAACTTCATACAAACTAAAGAATATTTCTGAAATAACCATTCAGCGAATGTCCGGGCGTCTTCTTCCTCAAATCCTAATGACCCAGGTTGCTTTTGACATGTATATTGCCTAATGCCAAAACCCTAAAGTCAGAAAATGGGTTTATAAATGAAAGTCAAAAACCTAATATCAGGTAAGGTCTTGAAGGATCTTAACTGAGCTCAAGTGAGATCCGGAATGGGTTTTAAGGTTCAAGAATAGGAAAGCCTTTCTGAACTTACCCTGCATCTGAATATATGCCAAGCTTCAGACCCTTCTCATGCACATAGTTAGCTAGGGCCTTAATGCCGAATGGGAATGTCGAAGCACGAGGAACCAGCTTTCCCTGTAGACATAGACAGCTATATAACATTCTCTCATTGTTTGGATTTAATAGCAAAAATAAATGGCAATTATTTCAGTAATAAAAATGCAAGAATTACATGATACCAATATTTTTTCTCCAAATTCCTGTGAATGTAATTAAAACATCATTCTGTGCCTTAATTGCATTTAAATTGTAAGTTTGTAACCAGTTAACTGTGCTTTTTATTCAAGAGTCCTCCATTTCCTTTTTGTAGTAGAATGTTCAGTCATACCTTTTGGTACCCTAGCTCAGGTAAGATCTTTCAGGACCTCAGCTCAGGTAAGATCTTTCAGTACTACCCTTTTAGTATGCTTATCCATACTTGAGCAGTAAGACCTTTCAGGACCATCCCTTCGCTATAAGACCATAACAACGATTTTTCATGACCAACCCTTTGCTCTAAGACCATGACTAAGACCTTCCACAATGAACCCCTTCCCTAAGACCGTGAATAAGACCATTCAGGATGAACCTTCAGCTCTGAGACCATGACTATGAACTTTCAGGACCAGCCCTTTGCTCTAACACCGTGACTATGACATTTCAGGACCAACCCTTCGCTCTAAGACAATGCCTATAATTTTGTTAGGACCAACCCGTCGCTCTATGACCATGGCTAAGGCATTTCAGGATCAACCTTTTGATATTTGTGTGGTTAAATCAATTTCAAAAGAATCGACACATTCTGTCGTAGAAAAGTGATTTTGTGGCAGGACGGCACTTACATCTATATCTCTCTATAATTTGGCCCAGTAAT